>JANTPZ010095378.1:0-19132 GCA_025593235.1 Vachellia pachyceras | reverse complement strand
CCCATTGATAACATGAGGTGTTGTCAATCCAACGCATGATGTTATCAATAAAAGGATTTCATGTTGTCAATGGGACCTCAGAATAAATATTTTATTTTTTGGGACCATTCATTAAATAAATCCTTTATTTGGGACCTCCCAATAAATTTCTCGTAGTTTTATTTAATTGGGTCATATCAAACCGGTTGCAAAATGATCCCCACATCGTCAATTTTTTTTTTTTTAAAAAAATGATTAGCTTAACCGGAACTCACAGATCATCTACCATTTTTTTCAAAGAAATACAAAGGTAAAGGTTAAAGATAGAAAGAAAAACCTTTGCACATGAGAATTTAATGCTTCATACGGGGTATTGTCTGTGATGTTGCGCAAAGCCAATTTTAACATAAAAGGGCTTGTTTGGAAGCTATTCTTATAATTTAGATTTGGTTATAAAACCTCGGATTTAACCCGAAATTTAAGTTTTGTCCAAGCACAAAAAATTTTCAGAAAAACTATTTTGGTTACAAAAGCTTGATTTGAAACCTATGTTTTGAAATCTAGATCTTATCTTTCTTACTTTTTTCTATTTCCTACTTTTTTCTATTTCATCTTCATACTTTTTTCCTTCTTTCTCTTTCCTCTTTCATACTTTTTCTTTATTTCTCTTTTTTCTTTCCTACTTTTCACTCGTTTTCTTTCCTCTTTCCTACATATTTTTTGCCTCGGAATCCGTAAAATCTAATAACTTCCCAAACATAAATCATTTTTCAAAGCCTATATTTTGCCTCGTAATCTGTAAAAGTTATTTTCTAAAATCTATTCTCCAAAACCTAGGCTTTACCTCAAAATCTATAAAAGTTATTTTCAAAATAACTTCCGAGCAAGCCATAAGATCCACGACAGGAAAACATAAATCATCTTGCCAACAAAATTGTGTCCAATCTAAAGAGTTAGTTACATTCAATAAATATATGTCAATAAAATATTAAATTGTTTGCATTCAACTGGATTCTACTGCCTTAAAAATAAATCATGGAATATATAATTTTAAATATATAAATAATACTTTCAATTTTTAATATAAGTCCCATTTAATTTAAAAATACTTATCTGTGTCGTTATTAATTTATATATCACTTTATGTATTTCACATGAAAAAAAATGAAAGTTTTGCTACTATTATTACTTAATTAAATTCAACTAATATTGGGATCGTTACTACGTAAGTGCGTATTAACGTGATAGATACCTTGAGAGTAGTGCTGGAAAACGGGTTAGCCCATCAGTCTGCGGGCCAAACAGGCTCAACCCATTTGGCCAGTTTTCATGTGGGCTGCCAAAACCACTTTTTTTTCTTTCTATTTTTAAATTTTATTTTTTATTATTATTTTATTAAAATTTCTTTTTAAAAAAATAATATTACAAATTTACATAAAATTTACCAAGTCTATTTGATTTTTTGGAAGAAAAATATAATACATTTCTAAAAAATATAATTAACAATGTTTACAATACAAAAACATAATACATAATCAACAATCTCCAAAGTAAGTATGCATTTAAGATGAAATAATAAGGTTTAAAATAATATTTGAAGCTATTGAAAGTTTGAAACATCATCATCTTACTATTAAAACTATAAAAGGTTTAATTTTTAAAATTTTTTTCTTAAAAAAAAGCGGGCTGCCAGCGGGTTGGGCCCACCCTCAACCTGCAGGTTAGGCAGGCTGGGCCCGCGGGTTGGCGGGCCAGCCCGCCTAACCCGCTTTTTTATTTTTTTTAAAAAAATATATATTTTGTATTTTTTACATTTTTTTCATCCCAATATTTTTTTACAAAGAAAAAAGTAATATTAAACTCTATTTTTAGGAAATTATTGAACATTTATTCATAGAATTTGAAAGAGAATAGCATAAATATGCAATCTTATAAGAAAAAACTGGGTAAAAAATATTATTTTTTTTTAAAAAAATAAAAAGTTGGCGGGTTGGAACTTTCTAACTCGCCACCCACAGACCGATCCGCTTTATTAGCACTATCCCAAATCCGCCCTCAACCCGTGGGTTGACGTGCTCAACCCGCGGGGTGAACCCGTTTTGACATCATTACTTTAAAGGAAGAAAGTGGGCGTTAGGTTAAATTATGATGACGAAGGGGAGATGGGGGCAGAAACAGTCAGCGTACCCATGAAACCGGTTAATCATGGCCATTTCCAATAAGAACGGGGCATGTCATTTTCTATTTGCTGTAAAGCGCAGACACATACAGTGACAGTAGCAGCAACAGTTGATAGAATCCCTTGCTCGCTAAAATCATCTATTGAATCATCGGCTCCCCAGGAGAAAGGCACCAAAAGAAGAAAGAAAACAACCTGAGCACTCGCTGCACCTTGGCCCTACCTCTCATGCCTTTTCGCCGATTCACCATAATCCCTTCTACCTCGCCGGTAATCTGTGCTATAAGGTCTCCGCTTTCATCCTCTGCCATGGATTTTGAACCTTAGATAGCCTTCAAGCTCCCGCCTTTCTATCTCTTGCGTTTTGGCTTCGTTTCGTTTCTGGGGTCGCTGCGGATTTTATATGCTTTTTGAGGATTCTGAACTGACTGTGATTGGGCTATCTTCTTCCAATACGATATGTACGTGGTGCCTCCACCCCAGCAGTCCGATCCCGGCGCGGGATCCAGTGTTTTGCGGGTTTACCAAACATGGAAAGGGAGTAATGTGAGTTATGGTGCTGCATTTTTATTCTTCTCTCTCTCTTTATTATCGGGCATTTGTTTCATACTTTCTGTCCTACATATCGAATTTGCAGAGCGCATGTCATCATATTGTTCGAACTTGTGTAGCTTATGGAGTCCGTTGCATTCTGCTCTCAGGCCTCGGCAAATCTTTTCTCTTTTCCTTCTTCAGTTTAGCTTATTAAATCAATCTCATTCTGCTTTTAGCAAATTCCTCTTTTTTTCCTCTCTCAAGTCTAATGATATCCTAGGTCTATCTTCCTTCTTTGATTGGTCTTATTTCTCTCCCTCCCTCTTTTACTGAATCAATTTAATTACCCTAAGGGAGGGGTTCCGGGGTCTATGTTGATTAGAAACTCTGCATAATGAAAGCAAAACAGCTAAACAGATAAGAAATCTCTTTCGCCAAGGAGCTGCAGGGGGTACCTAATTCATGACAATGCAAATTTTTGACGGTACTCTTTCTGTTAAGTTATGAGGCGTTAGTAAATTACTATTATAACAACCAAGAAACTTAACTGAATACGTTTAGCTTGTCGGCGTATCAGATTTCGGCTGTTTCGTTTTGAGTACCATTTACCTACCGGAGCATTTAAACTGCTGCCTTACTTATATTATTATAGCTGAAGAACTTTGAAAGCTCTACCAGATTTAGTTTTTGACTAAATGATGTTAATAAAAATCAGAAATTAGCTCCTTTTGTTCCCACTCATTTTGGAAGTATCTGACGAAGCACACATACTTTCCCATTGCATTGAACTACTGATCACTTCCATAAAATAATCCTCTCGGAAAATATGCTGGCAAAATCATGAACCCTGCAAGCATTTTTGTAACTTAGCTAAAATGAAGCATCTTGTATTTCAGTTTTTTGGGGGATCTGCATCTGCTGATAGGTATAATGACTCTGAATATGTGATGTGCATGTGTTGCTGTAATAGCGAAGGTTTTGTCTTTCACACTATATCTGAAAATTGAACGCTTCTATTTAATATATAACTAACCATGAGAATTGAGAAATCATAAAGTCGCCTAAGTACTATTGCATGTGGTTCTTGATTGTGCACAAGTCATATTAGGCACTTAAAACTAACCCCAAAATTTGGGAAAGCTGACTAAACGAGATGGAAAGGGGGGGTGGGGGGGGGGCAAACATCCCGATTCCAACTTGCTCTTGGCACAGAAATGAACTTGTTTGCTTTGTTATGCAAAACCTTGCTAGTCTACATTTCTTATTATTTATGCACCACACGCACGCAGTGTTCATAGATAGTAGAAAAATAATAATTAGCTTTGCTGCACCGTTATCTGAAGTATGTTTCTTTAATTGGATGTTTTGTGGCTGTGGTTGTTCTTATATAAAACATTTTCTTGCAGAAATTTTTTCTTCAAGGGAGGTTCATATTTGGACCGGATGTAAGGTCGCTGTTGCTGACAATTTTCCTTATTGTTGCTCCTGTGGCAGTTTTCTGTGTATTTGTTGCCAGAAAACTGATGGATGATTTTCCTGATCACTGGGGGATAACCATAGAGGTTGTTCCTGTTATATTCACAGTTTATGTGAGTCTCTCTACATCAGTTATTTCCCTCTGAATCAATGTACCGTGCAGTGATAATATTATTTATTTATACCATGAGAAGCATTGTTCTGCAATTGTGTTTTTTGCTTAAAACAGTGTACCCTTCTGGAGAGCTCTTTCAATCATACATCTTATTAATTTCATTTCATTCTCCGGACTGCCCTTTCCAAATATTGGTGGAATTTCATGTTTGCTTGTTTGGTCAAGGAAAAAGGGGGGGAAACATGCTTGGTCCATAACTTTCTGGAGGCTCTAGGATATGTAGATCAATTTGATTATGACTGGTTTAAAGCGCTTGGAACAAACAGATTATAATTTAATGGGTTAATGGGGAATCAGGTTAGTATTACCCATTGTGAATTTGTTTTATGCTAGCGATTGAGGACAGTCTTGAACATGAGAATTGATTAAGTTTGTTCCCTATGTAAATGCTCTCTACAACAGCAAACACTGGTGGCATCAAGGAACCTAACTGCCTCTCTTTCTGGTTTAGTTTTGCTTTCCATATGGTTACAACTGAACATAATTGATGACCAGAAGGTGTTCTGAAAAGTTCCAACTAATGGCCACTTTGCAACAATGGGTTGAAAATTAGTCAGTCGAACATACTGCCGATGGTGGCATACCACAAGCTTGAGTGATTCACCAACAAAACAACCCTCCTGTAAAATTTAGATGGTACTTGTTAGTGTTAATGGGGTATCAGCTCTGTTGACTGTTCTTACAGCATATATAACACAACTAATTTTTTCTTAATCATTATGCAATTTACACCTTTCCCCCCACAAAACTTACATAGCATAACAGCTTTTGAAAAATTCATGATATTGCCGCCTGGGGCTAGATCAAGTGATAAAAGTAGGGTGGGGTGCGGGTAGATGTCAAGGGTTCAACACCTTAAAAATTTCTTTTTTTGGTTTGGGGGGTGGGGGTGGGGGAGCCCATGACGTTCCCTAGTTGGTCCTATATCTACAAATATATTCTTTTGAACCCTGTGCTGACTCAGTCTTTTCAGGTCTTGGGTCTTCTATTGTTCACTTCTGGCAGAGACCCTGGTATAATTCCACGCAATGCACATCCTCCAGAACCAGAGGGTCTTGATGGCAATTTGGATGTTGGAGCTGCTCAAACTCCACAACTTAGGTTGCCTCGCTTTAAGGAGGTTCAGGTCAATGGCAATATTGTCAGAGTCAAGTATTGTGATACTTGCATGCTCTACAGGCCTCCTCGATGCTCACACTGCTCAATCTGTAATAACTGTGTTGAACGATTTGATCACCACTGTCCATGGGTTGGGCAGTGTATTGGGGTGGTAAGTTGGATCCTTTGTTTTATTTAGTTTTTTTAAAATCAATTGTGAACCCAGTTTGCAAAGTGACGAATGTTACTCAGAAAGATTGATATTATGGCTGATTAGTTTCTATTTGTTGTCATGCTCTTATTTTGTGGTATTACCTTGTAGACAAGACTTTGATTTAGAGAGAATGGTAGTTAGGTCCCCAAAAATTGATTTAATTATAGTTAGGTTCCCAATAAAATTTTCTGTAAAATGTGTTGTAAATATCAATTCAGACAGTTTCATATGCAGGTCAGGTTATGTGTTAATTTTCCAAAACGACAGTTAACTGCTTTAAAAAAAAGGATCAAGACAAATAATTTTGGGTTTGGAGGTGGGCTGATTTTATACAGTTGAAATATTGCAATCTGCAAATTGAACCAAGCATAATGATTTGCGTGGGTCTTGTGGCTTGATCCAGCCCAAATCTCAAATCTGATTCGACTCCATTGATGTAGCTGCTTGATTACTAGGTTTCCAAAGGGATTCAATTTCCCCTTAAATGGAGGGGATTTGGTGGTGGCTGTCTTTTTTCAATCACATTTAAGGATTGCTTTTGCTGAGTTTATGTTTTCTTCCTTGATGAATTATTAATTTCTTTTTTGCTATATGATGCGAAGCCCAAAACAACTATTCATTTCTATAATAAAACAACATTAATTGGTTTAATGACTTTTCAGCTAGTAGCTGCATGTCGTTATTGAATATCTGTGTTGACATTATCTGAACACTTAATTGCTATGCAGCGCAATTATCGCTTCTTCTTCATGTTCGTCTTCTCAACTACACTACTTTGTATATATGTTTTTGCATTTTGCTGGGTCTACATTAGAAGAATCATGAAGTCAGAGGAGATAACAATTTGGAAGGCAATGATCAAAACACCAGCCTCCATAGTGTTAATAATTTACACGTTTATAGCAACGTGGTTCGTTGGTGGTCTTACTGCCTTCCATTTATATCTGACAAGTACGAATCAGGTAACAACTACACTTTGGAATTTTCTCTTGGTGCGGACAAAGAAGTTATCTTCCAAAAATGATCTTACAGTTATATGTGTCTATTGCTACTGCAGACTACATATGAGAATTTCAGATACAGATATGATCGACGGGCCAATCCTTTTAACAGAGGAGTGTTGAATAATTTTGGAGAGATATTCTGCAGCAACATTCCCCCATCAAAGAACAATTTCAGGGCAATGGTGGCAAGGGAACCGGCATTACCTGCTAGATCAGTGGGTGGGGGTTTTATGAGCCCAAATATGGGAAAAGCTGTGGACGATATAGAGATGGGCAGAAAAGCCGTTTGGGGGGACATGGACCCTGGAATAGATCATTCTGAAGGTCAGTTGATCAATGATCGCTTAACCATAAAGGAAGGTGGATTGGGAGAGTTGTCACCTGAAGTAAGGACCACGGTGGATAAGGGTGACCGTGTTGGAATCCATCCTCGGCGATCCAGCTGGGGAAGAAAAAGTGGAAGCTGGGAAATGTCTCCTGAAGTTCTTGCTTTGGCAGCACGGGTGGGAGAACCGAATCGTGTGGGAGGAGGTAGCAGCAGTAGTTTGAAAACCCAAAACCAGCTTACATAGCCATTCTGCGAAGAATAGTCTGGCTAATGGACAAAATGGGATTTAGATTTGCCAGTGATGATCAGGAAGTTATGTGATATATAGTGGTAATTCTAATGTAAAATCATTGTATGTGCAATATGGGGTTGTAGGCATTTGCAGGCTAGTTGTAAGCGTTGCTTAGCCGTTGTTCTGTTAGGAATGGAATTGTTAGTTCCGAGAGTGATTGTTATTTTGCCTGGTGTTATCTTACATTTACCGATTTATTAGCAATTTCTACCTGTGAAAAATTGAAAATAGTCCGTGCTCTCTTTCTGGTTGCTTAAGTGAATAAGATCTATATAACTAACTTGTAATAAATATTAGTTAGTTTCCTAAAATATTTTCTTCAATTATTACTACCCTTACATGAAAGCCCTCCAAGTACGTTATTTGATGTCATAAGGATATTTTTTTTTCAAAAAATGATTATAAGCTCAAGAGACAATATATTGGAATTTTATATTGGCCATACTTGGAACTGAGAAAATCAAATGGGCATTCAACAGTATTTTTCATAAAATAAGATAATCTCATTTACAGGTTTATCTGGTAAATGGTAAAATCGATTTTCTATTGCATTCCCAGAAGGATCCATTTAATAACAAATTTCAAATTTCAACTATCCCCTTTGTCAAGTGGGAAAGTCATTCAATTTGAAGAGGTTTCTTTTGCGCAATGAAATTAACAAGTGTTGTTTTAAACATGTACACGGTGTGTGGATTCATTTGAGAATTATATCCTTAGTCTTCTCTTATTATCATAGTGTATTTTTGAGAACACCAGCCTTAAGCTTGGAGAGAAATTAAGGTTAAATTGCAACAAAACACAAAGGCAACTGAGCTTATCTATCTTCTACAACCTCTTAATCCAGTATATGGGATTGGGACGTAGGAGTATCCTACACCCATATTTACTTTGTATATGGGATTGGGACGTAGGAGTATCGTTAGGAGGCTGGGATAGCTCACATCTCCTGTGACGTGACCCTTCTTTCCAACTTTTCATAAGTCAAGAGTACAGGTAGGCTGACTGAGAAGTTAGAACCAAGAAGGGAGAGTTGTATCCATCTGGTTATGATCTCATTGGGATTGCCTTGAGTTGTAACTATGTCGTTCAGCTATATCTGGTTCTTGTTGAAGTTGAACCAGTTATGTGCCCCTTCTTGACTTGACACGTACTCGAGCCATTAAAGCATGGGGAGTTGGGCAGGCCATTAAATAAATGAAGAGTCAAATCACGACTTCTTTTTTTGCCAACTGTCAAATCATACTTCACGAAAACCAGCATAGCTACAGTTGCAGATGCCCACGGATAGAGGTATTCTTATTCCTATAATTCCTATTCCTAAAATATCAATAATAAAAAATATGCTTCAATGGCTTTTTCTCTATTAATAATCTTCCATATGCCTTCCTGCACGTTCAAAAAATGTTTCACCGCTTTCCTTCAAGCTCCGGGAGGCAAGGCTGGGCCTGCGTAGCTGTCTGCAGCTCGCTTCAGTTTCGAAGAAGAGTCCTCAGAAGTCCCACATCGCTCACGATTCTCTTCGTATCGTTGTTTATATTTACTTGCTGTGGCTACCAAGAGCGTCCCTTCGGGGACATCCGATAAAATTGGAACGATACAGAGAAGATTAGCATGGCCCCTGCGCAAGGATGACACGCATAAATCGAGAAATGGTCCAAATTTTTTTGCTCTCCATTTCGTTGTGTTCTTACACTGCTTTATGCTGTGCGCTTCTGGGGTGAAAGAAGGTTGCATTTTCATGCTTCTCTTCGTGTTCTGTTGGCGAATGGCTCTTGTTTCAATTTCATTCCATTTCTTTTTGTCAACACTCGAAGCAAAGCTAAGACCTTTTAGCCTCCGCTTGGTCATCTTCATCCTTGCGCTTACTCTGCTTTTCTTTCTGTGCTTCGGGCCTGAATGGTTATTATGCAACTTTATTATTAATGACAGCTTTTGTTTTGGATATCTGTGGATCAACTTTCTGAATTTTGATGGTTATTTTATAGATTTTATGGATAAATCTCCTTGTCAGATTGATATTTTTTTTCTCAAATAATAATATCGGCATGTGGAACCAATAAAATATCCTTCCATCCCATAATTTTGAGGGGCAATGCGTAGCTGGAGCCTCGTCATAAACTAGTCCTCATCTAAATTCTGCCTCTAATCCTCCAAACCTAACAGACCAGCCTTGTCGCTCATCGTTAACGTATATAACTTATGTTTTTTGAGAAGGAGTTTACGGAGTTTGAAAAGAATTTATAAAATTTAATAAGAATTTATGAATTTCGAGATGTTTTTATGAATTTTGAGATTTTTTTTTTGTTTAATTATGTTGAAGAAAAGATTTCTTAAACATCCATGGTATCATGTCAATCCGGAACTCTTTTGAGTTGTAAAATTCAACATTGCCTACAATTAGCAATTGAGTAAAGGATGAGCAGGCGACTAATTTCCAATCAGGTCCAGATGGCAGATGCATGCACGTAAGAAATTATTGTTTTAAGTGCACATTTTACTATCAGAAAAATGTTATTTAACAACGGAAAAATTCATCGCTATATGGTTATTTTCTATTAGAAAATTTTTATTTAACGACAGAAAATATTAGTGACCCTCGTTTTAACGATAGAAAATAGTTCGTCATTAAATGATATTTTTTTATAGTGTTCTCTATTATATTTCTCCACAACATACTATCTCTCACACCGTGTAAAATGAAATTCAATCTGTTAATTGATAAATAGGCAATATTATCATCACCTAGGTCAATTTAATAGAAATTCAATCAATAAAAACCTCCTATTTTACTCAACTTTTTATAAGGATTCTATATATATCTATATATCTTTTAAAATTCATCAATTTGAACCCAGAAATGACCGCATCATCATCATCTCGGATTGGCTGCATTTGTTTTTGTTACTATTTATCAATTATCATCCATATTATAACTTAGATGATATTTATCAATCATCATCATCATCATCTAGGTTTAGTTTTAAGATCCATCATCTGCTAATTTCCATTTATCTAAGCACCAAATGGATGAATTATCTCTCACTGTATTAGTTTTATACGTATAATAAATTTTCCACACTTACGTTTTTATTTAACTGTGCGTCTCTTTGATCATTTTATCCTTCCCATTGCTGTCATTGGAGTATTATCAATCTCTTCCGTTTTGGCCCCACCAAAAAAAAAATCTTATCTTGTCCCTCAGCATTGCCACCTCCATGCCATTCAATCAATTCAATATGAGAGACAAATGGGATCTTCTCCGAAGACGTCGGACCAAGTAAACGTGATATAATGAATCGTAAATGATGATCAGTTGATTTAATTTGAAGTGCATGTTGCATGATTAGAAGGTGGCAGTGATGTTATGTGGGAGGTGGAAGAATATACCAAAGAATATGACTCAGAGAAAACAGCCTTTTAATTTGTACTGCCCAAGGAAACAGATCGAGTGGTAGTATTATATAGCTTTGCACACATAATAAATACCCCCACCAAAACCATAGCCATGGCGGAAGCAATCTTCAAAAGACCTGCTATATATATATATCCTCTCTTCCTTCACTCCCCTTCTCCCTCCCGCGTTTCTGTCAGAATGGCTGTCAAGGCTATTCATGTCTCCGACGTCCCGTGCCCTGAGAACGCCCCTCTCGCCATCTACTCAACCGGCCGCTACTCCGATGGTTCGTTCTTTCCGTTGTTGTTCTGATTCACGTTGGGATGTTCTTTTTCGTTGGTTTTGCTGAATGTTGTGGTGATTGGGAAATTCCAGGCGTGGCTACGACGACTGGGACTGAATATCAGATGCCCAAGTTTCAGGTGATTGGGCACCGAGGGAACGGCATGAACGCCTTGCAGCCGTCGGATCGGAGAATGCGAGCCATCAAGGAGAACTCCATCCTGTCTTTCAACGCCGCCGCTAAGTTTCCCGTCGATTTCATCGAGTTTGACGTTCAGGTCGGTATTCATCGTCCCACCTTATCGCTTTTCTTCCACTGGCGATTTGTGTGGTGGATCATTCTTGTTTATTTTACTTTTCTTTCAATGATTTCCCAGTTGTGGCCGGTGTGATGAAGGATGATAAATCTTGATCATCTCAACGTTTTGACTTTTCTCAGGCATATTCTTCGATACGAAAAATGTTGGTCAGCTTGAAAATATTTGTAGCAAATAATCATAATGGGTGATTTTGGGAATAGGGAGAAAGGAACTTACGAAATAATTTTACGTATTTTAAAATATTTTTTTTAGATTTTAATATGTTTTTTATACTTTTATTTTAAGTTAGGTGGATCATTAAAAAAAATTTTCCCCCACAATTTTAGTTATTTTATAGATAAAAAGGATCCGAGGTTTCGTCCAATAGAATTTATGATTTTTTATTATTTGCTCGGTACTTTCTCTTTTTTTTTCCGGTGAAATATTCAGTAAGCGGTGTCCAGTCGCCACTGAATTTTATTTGTTATTTTCCTTCACTCTTCGGCGCATTTGGCATTTAAATTTATATTTTTTTAATCAAACTGATACTGAGTTAAATAAGCATTTACTTATTTTAGTAATATTCTTCTGCATTCTTAAATTTCCTCTCTGGCTCTGCAACAAAGTAGATAAATAAAAAGCGATTAAACATTTTTATATAGAAGTTTTATTTTCCCCAGCTGATCAAAAGTGAAGCTTTCTTTCCTTCAGGGTGGGCTTCTCTGTAGCCTTTAGGCTGTTTTAAGGGCATGCATGGATTAGATTGGGTTGATACCACAATCTGAAGTCAGACTGTGCTGGACTTGTCCTCTTGAACCATTTTATGCCTCCTTTGATATGGTGGAAATGGGAGGGTAGAAATAGAATTGAAATTGAATTCCATGATGTTGGCATGTTTGGTATGATGGAATTACAATTTCATGTGGAATTCAATTCCACCTAAATAACCAATTTCAATTCCATACCCAAACCTATGTAATTCATTTGGGTTTCATGGAGTCCAATTTTTTGGACCAAAATATCCTCCCTTATGCAAAATAGTCTTTTTTTGTTACATTTAAAAAAAAATCAACATTCATAAAAAAAAGATATGGATTTCATCTTCATTTCCATGATATACCAAACGTAATTTTAAATCTCATATCCATCTCCATATCCATATCCATTTACATTTCCATCAAAATCAATTCTATGTACCAAACAAGGCATTAGGTATCTCAACTTTCCCCTACCCATTGTACGTGGGTTCAACTGGTGAAAGGATTGGACTAGTACTCTCATCGAAAGGGAGAGGGTTCGATCTTGGGGAGAGCCATTTTGTTGTGGCTCCCGTCGCAGCGCTTGGGGAGGCATCACCACAGCTTAGTGAAGCTGGGTTGACCTACCTGTGTGGCCAGAACTAAAGGGCTTGCTTGACATGCTTCCATGCCCGTAGGGATAAGCCCCAGTGGATCATGAGTTAGGTGCCATGCCCTTAGATCGTGGGTGAGCCCAACCCGTTCCTAAATTTTTGTATAAAAAAAAACTTTCCCTTTTTCCGAGAGATAAACTTTTAGATTAATAATATAAAATTAACATACAAAAAAATTAAAATCATATAAAATACACTTAAAAATATCAAAATTTAAGCGATGATTTTTGGCATTTAAGAATAATAATTATCATTATTAACGTGAAAAAGTACAAAATAAAAAAGAAAAAATGAGCTTGGTCATGACTGTACCAAGCTATGAGCACTTGGTCGTGACTCCTCCTGTTCAACCGATCGAATCACCTCGGGTTGAACGGACGATACGTAGGTAGTTTACTTCGTTGTTGTTTTTTCTCAGTTGCTCGTACCGAGTTTTCTACTCCTTCATACTGCTTCTGTTAATCTGCAAGAGTACTGATTTTCTACTTCCTGATTTTCTTCCTGTTTGCCATGGGGGGTGTTCTGTTTTAAAATGTGATTTGGCTTTAGAGACTATGAAGGTGAATAAGGCAAATGCAGAAAAAGTTAAAGCAAAACTGGAAATGTGGTTTTTTTTTGAGGTGACAAAAGATAAGTGTCCAGTGATTTTCCACGACAACTTCATCCTTTCTCAAGAGAATGTAAGTTCGAAGGCTTCGAAGCTTCTCCTTATTAGTCCTTCTTATAGTTACCATTATTGAACATTCTAAGTAATTCTGAGGTGTGATTTTCAGGGTGTTGTGTTTGAGAAGAGGGTCACAGATCTTTATCTGTCGGAGTTCATTTGCTATGGTCCTCAGAGAGATTTAGAGAAGGAGGGAAAACCATTCCTTAGGAAAACATATGATGGCGAAATAGTAAGCTGGAACGTTGAACAAGATGACCCACTCTGTACCCTCCAAGAAGCATTTCAGAAAGTGGAACCTTCTTTGGGTTTCAACATCGAGCTCAAATTTGACGACTACATTGTCTATGAGCAAGATTATCTCGTCCATAATCTCCAAGCCACATTGAAGGTATGATTAATAATATCCTTTCATATAGCATTCAATTCAATTCACTTCAGCTTTTAAAATGTGCTTTTCCTTTTTCTCTGTTTACCTAATCAAGCATATTGGAAATTTGTGGAACAGATCGTTTTCGAGCATGCCAAGGGCCGACCCGTCATCTTCTCAACATCCCAATCAGATGCTGCACAACTCGCTGGAAAATTGCAGAGCACCTATCCTGTAAGCTCTTTGGCTTTTGTTTGATTGTTCAAATCTGCAATTTCTAGCTCTTTCTGAACTCTTTCCTCTTCATGCCATATGGCCAGGTATATTTCTTGACTGAAGGAGGAACTGAACTTTACTACGATGCAAGAAGAAACTCCCTGGACGAGGCTATAAATCTCTGTTTGCAAAATGGACTGCAAGGAATAGTGTCCCAGGTTGAAGCAATATTTAGGAACCCTGGAGCAATAACAAAGATCAAAGATTCTAAACTTGCTCTCCTTACCTATGGAAAACTAAAGTATGTAGCCCCCTCCAGCATTTTCTCTGAAAGCTCCTAACAGTATGATTTGTGATATCCTAGAACTTATGTGATTAGGTCATTTGTATTGTGCAGTAATGTTTCAGAAGCAGTTTACATGCAATACCTGATGGGGATTGATGGGGTAATAGTTGATTTTGTGGAAGAAATAACAGAAGCAGTTTCAAATACAATAAAGCAATCAAAGGATGATGATGATGATGGAGATGAAGAGGGTTTGGTTGATGAAGGGAAGGAGAAGACTCGGGTTAACTTGAAGCCTCAATTCTCACAGAAGGAAATGTCTTTTCTTTTGAATCTTATTCCAAAACTGATGCAGAACTAACCTAGACACGCCTCCCTCTTGTAATCTAGTCTTTTACTGTATATAGGTCTGCTACTTTCGATCCGTTAGTTTTTCTTTTTATTTTTTCGTGTTCATGTATATCTTCATTCTTGTCTCTCTGAGAATTAAGGTCTGAGAGAACATGCACGTAAGGCGGAAATATAGTTGTTACCGATATGTTTTGAGGGTCATTTAAATGTGTGGTATCTTTTGGCAGATCATAAGAAACAGAGACAATGGAAATAGTTACTTGTATTGGAAGGAACATCAACAAGGTTGAGATACATATATTGGCAAAGTTAATAAAAGTCTATTAATGTGGGTGCTTTAGAAGTTAAAGCAAGATATGTTAGCCGCCATATTAAATGAAAAACAGAAAAAGGGAGAATCTGGAGGTGAAGCGATTTGCATGTTGATGAGTGGAAACAGAGAATTTATTGTTACTGGAATCTATTACAGCAATAGTTTTTAGGGTCAAATGAAAATTAACTAGCATCTGGTTCTCTAATTTCTTAGTATTTCCCTGAAAATGGCGGTTTCAATTAAAAAAAATTCAGAATCTGCAGACGAAATTCATGGATGACGATAAGAAAACACATCATTGGTTCCAATTGGAATCTATATTGCAGGTAGAGTTTTATTTTGGTCTTTGAAAAATAAGTAGCATCTGGTTCTTGCTTGTTAGTTGTAGCTCTTGCTTCATATTGTGATGCAAACCCAGGATTATATTTCCACTTGATTGCGTGTAAAGCCCCTTTGCATTTCTTGGTGGTTGTCTTGATAGTATGATAAAGAATATATTCACAAGACTCCCCTTCTATAATTTGGATTTTCTTTTATATATATAGGATAGAAACTTTCATGATCGTTATCCCGCTAATTCATTAACTAAATATTCTCCTAAGAAGAGATGACATGTGGATCTAATTGCTCAGTCACTTGACCATTAACAAAAATGGCCTCTGCAAATTTTTATCCATCGGAAATGCTAACCAGCATAGTTATGAACCTCCAAGACAAACAATTACAGTCTCAAAGCCAGTTTCATCCCAACACCCCTCGAAAAGACCAATTTTATAAGTGGATAGAACTTCAAATCAAATATCTGAAAAGGATTTTCAACAGTGGTTCATTTTTTCAGTCACGCAACCCAAACAGGTTACTTATCAGTAATCATTAAGTTGACATAATTATTAAAACACGACTCATGCATTAAAGGAGTAAGGAGAGTCTCGTACCTTTTCTTTCGGGAGGTGAGAATGATAACTATATTAATACAAATAATAACAAATACATACCCGAGGTCCTCTTGGAATCTGACAATAACTAAGGCTATAGAAATACAATAACTGAATGAGCCTTCAACTCTGTGAAAAGATTAAAGAGCCTTCAAAATCATAACAAATTGAAGTGCTGAGATATCTGAGACTGAGGCTATAAAAGGGCCCAGGAATTTTTTGAACAGACATGGACAATTCCAACAAATTAATCTCTCATCTTCTTTCCGGGTAAGTCTTCTTCAAGTGAAGATATAAAATTGACCAAACAAAGTAACCATCAAGTTCCGATCATGATTGTGTCTCTTTTATTCAGGAATCAGGTGGATGAGAATGACGAGTGATAATCAAACAATGATGATTATTACTTTGTGGTCCCTCACAGTAGTAGTCATTCTTCCTCCTCCTCCTCAACTTTGGAACCGTTGCAACATTTTTCAAGTACACAAATCTGCCACCTGTAGCTATTATGACTATCATTACCCATTGATCTTAATTATATGCTTATTTAAAAGCAAGGTTTACATTTGTTTTGTAAAGCCTTTTTCTTTAAATTTTGAGCATTTTAGTCCAATGAATAAGCACAAGAATCATGCATGTAGCTACAAATGAGTAAAAGAACTCAAATCTTTCACTCTGTTGTAAGGAACCAGACTAAACTTGGAGACCAAAGAAAAGAGAAAATCTTAAACAAACCACATGCCAAAACTTTTGGGGAAAAAAACAAAAAAGCTTAATGTATACTCAGTATGAAAGTGATACATGTGAAACTTGCCAAATAAATTCCAAGTTGCTTTTGCTATATGAAGCAGATCCCAACTTCTGAACTCTCAAAATACATGGTCAGGATTCCATTCCCTTCTATAGTTACAGACTTGTTCACAATGTCCAGATTCCAGACAGATATTACAATTAACTTCATTACCGGAAAAAAATAAACAATCAGAAAACTAAATGGAGTTAAGAAGGGAAAGGAAAGCTAATTTCTGGCGGATTATTAATTCTATACCTTCATGGCCTAAACTTGAAGAAAGTCCCCAGACGTAAAGGCACTGCCTTATCCAGTTATATATTATCTATGCCTCACCTTGAATTTATTAATTAGGATCAGATGTTCCGTTTCAGATTCAGATATAAAGCAACTCTCTTGCCTGTTTTGCTTAGATTTGGAATATAATCTAGCCTTGTGGACACAAACACAACAGCCTCAGCTCACCACCAAATCCTAAGCCTATATACGTACGTTAGGAAATTAAATCTCATAACGATGATGATATCCTTAATTCGGCTTTTGATTTGATCTGATTTGTTTTGATTTAAGAGTGCCATATATTATTGTTTGTTGTTGATTTACGTATATGGAATTAGGGGGCCGCTTTCTTGAAATGGCGTTTGAATATTAATTAATGATGTATCACAGACACAAAAACCAGATGATTGATGATAATTACTATATTAATAAAGTGGAAAGAGAGGCAGGTATGAGGTTCCTTGAACAACTTGACGATGGCCCTAATTAAACAATGAAAAGATTATATATATATATATATATATTACATGTTGCTGTTCATTATTATAATATAATGTTATCAAACAGGGAGGCAAAGTTATAGCAGATCATAACCTAATTACGTGACCTTCACAGCGAATAATCCTTATTAATAGCACTATTATATTAAACAATAGTACATTCATGAATACCCTAAACGATTGATGCATTATGCTTTGTTGTCATTCTTTATTGGATTTCTGGCTCATTGAGATCAGCCTTCTTAATTAAGCAGTACAAGGCAAACATGTTAGTGTGAAACTCAGGAGAAAACAAAAGGATGCGTTCCATCACGCATCTAGAAACGTGGTGCTCTTCCCAAAGGCAAAAGCCAATAAAATAAAAACATAATTGTATCCATAATGATTAATTAATTATTTATTATTAGCCCATCATTTCTATGCTGCTGAGGACCCCTCTCCACGAAAGTTGACATGTAAACATTTAAATAATGTAACTTGTTGTACAGCCTTTTCTGATAAGATTGGCAATGTGATGTAATGCACACCTTCAAGAAATTTAAAAAAAAAACCTGAGCAGGGCCCCATGTATAATATTAATAACCGGTTTCATTTTAGTTGTAGGAAGTGATTTTTTTTTAATAATTGACATATATAATTATCGTTTCTTCTAACTCGAACAAACCTAAAGGAGCAAGATTTATCAAAATAATCATGTACATATAAGTATAGGAAGTGTAACTAATTAATTAACAAGACCTGGTGATTATAAGGCACTTAAAAAGTGAAAGGAAGTTGGTGTAGGAATTTAAAGCAAACAAGTTCAAAACAATAACGATCCATGAACTAAAACAGGCCACATGAGCTTTACTATATTTATAAAGAAAATAAAACAGGCTGAATGGTGAAATCACATCTAACTGGTTTAAGAATATGGGTTTATTTGATATTCTGTTTTGAAAATTTAAAAGCCCATTTAATAATATTTTTTCACAAAATAAGATAATCTCCTTCACATATTTACATTGACTTACGTAAGAATACTTCTCCATCGAGTTCTCAAATGAGCACAGAAACAGACACATAGGTACAAGGAAATAATGATTAGAAAAACAAGAACGTGGGATCATCATCGCATGTACATTTGGTCACAGCCAACCAATTCAACATATATGGGAACTCGATCTATAATTCTCAATACGTACCATACTGGATATTTACTTCAATTTACGTAAAAATACTTTTCCATCACGTTCTCAAATGAGCACAGAACACATAGGTACAAGGAAATAATAATTAGAAAAACAAGCAGAACAAGAGAATCTGGGATTATCATCGCGTGCACATTTGGTCACAACCAACCAGTTCAACATATGTAGGAACTCGATCTATAATTCTCAATACCATGCTGGGTATTCATTTAATCAAAATGGCTTAAATTAATTTGACACTGCTACTGTTATACATATATATATATCTTCAACTCATTCTTTACCTGGTCAACGAGACTTGTAAACATGTTGTGATAAGCAGGACTTTGGAATTACCTAGGGTTCGTTTGTTTATAAGGTTTTGAAACTTAGGTTTCAAAACCTAGGTTTGAAACCTAGGTTTTCTCTTTCATACTCTCTTTTTACTACTCTTTCTTACTTTCCTCTTTCTTACTTTTTCTCTCTTTCTCTTTCTTACTTTTCTCTTTCATACCCACTTTTTCTTACTTTTTTACCTCGAAATCTGTAAAAGCTATAACTTCCCAAACATAAATCACATTTCAAAACCTAGAT
>JANTPZ010095377.1:0-28365 GCA_025593235.1 Vachellia pachyceras | reverse complement strand
AGGGAGGTGCCTATTCAAGAACCAAGTAGGGATGAAGCTTTAATGAAGATGATGGGTAAACTCTGTGACAAAATTGAGCAAATAGAGATGAAGCACAACGATCTCACTACCTTTGTTTCTAAATTGTCTAACTCAAGAAGTGAAGAAGATGCTAAGAAAGGAAGTTTGTAATCTAATGTTGTGATGAATCCTAAGGCACTCAATGCGATTACATTACGAAGTGGGAAAGAAGTTGGGTTCAAGGATAAGGAAGATGAAGACATAGAAGTTGATCCTGATGAAGAAATGCAAGAAAAAGCCTCAACTTCTATTGTTGTACCTTCATTCGAAAGTAAGAAAGAGAAGACCCTTTTGAAGAAAAAGCCATCCACACAAGCTGAAATTCAAGTGAATGATGTAGCTGAAAGTGAAGTCCAAATGCATCATTATGGAGCCTCAAGCAACAAAGGTAAAAAGGTAAATCTTGAAGACCTTCCCTTCCCTCATTCCTATCTTCAAGGCATGAAAAAGGCTCATGAAATGCATGATAATGATTTGTATAAACTGTTTAGCAAAATTGAAGTCAATATGCCTTTGTTGGAATTGGTCAAACAACCAAAGCATGCCAAAATTCTAAGGGACCTATGTAAATATAAGAATAGATTCAAACCAAATGAGATGGTCCAATTGCCTTCCAATGTAAGTGCTTTGTTCAAACCTCAACTACCGGTTAAATGTCATTATATTGCATTTAGCTTAGTTTTATTTGATTGCCCCACGACAAGGCATTATCAGGGGGCAAGGCAATGGTCCAATTTCTTTACAACAGAGACTTCTCTATGATATTTTTAAAACGACAAAAATGAAGATACATAGCATTGAATCAGGAATAAGTTTAATGAAGGAAAGACTTCTCCACAAAAGGATCCTTCTCATTCTAGATGACGTTGATAACTTGGATCAATTAAAGAATTTATTGGGAGGACATGAATGGTTTCATCCTGGTAGTAGAATACTCATCACAACAAGGGATAAACGTATGCTTAAAGTCCTTGAAGTGGACTATGTGTATAGAATGAAAAAAATGGATGAACGTGAATCTTTTGAACTTTTTAGTTGGCATGCATTTAAGAAAGCAAGTCCAAAGGAAGAATTCATTGAGCTCTCTAGCAATCTAGTTGCTTATTCAGGGGGACTGCCACTTGCTCTTCAAGTCCTTGGATCCCTTTTGTTCGCTAGAGAAAAATCAGAATGGAGGAGTATATTGGAGAAACTCAAAATAATCCCCAATAATGAAATACAAAAGAAGCTCAAAATAAGCTTTGATAGTTTAAATTATTTGGATCAAGATGTATTCCTTGACATATCTTGTTTCTTTATTGGGGCGGATAGATATGTTGCTACACAAATATTGAATGAATGTGGGTTCTGTGCTGATATTGGAATGGCTACCATTATAGAGCGAGGAAGAATACGCTTGGAATGCATGCCTTGTTGAGAGATATGGGAAGAGAAATCATTCGTGCAAAGTCACCAAACATTATTGAGGAGCGTACAAGGCTATGGTCTCATGACAACGTTCGTGATGTATTGTCAAAATGCACTGTAAGTAGAATATATGCAATCAATTTTTTGTATACATAAAATAAAATCACTGGAGGAAAAAGGCACGAATGATTGGGTTCCACAAACAATGTCCTTCTTAATTATAACTTACAATTTAAGGATAATAAAGTTGGATTAAAGTTATTTACTGGCTCTATCTCCTAGTTCTGGTTTTCACGTACCAGATTGTTTTAGCTCCATCAGGCCCATCATACAAGTTTTTTCTTTAATTTTGTTATATACGCTCCTTATTTCACAGGGAACAAACTTTGTGGAGGGACTATTGTTGATGCTACCAAGAACCAAAACCATTTCTTTGAGTACCAAAGCATTTGAAAAAATGGAGAGACTTAGGCTGCTTCAGCTTGGTCATGTACAACTTCAAGGAGATTACAACTATCTTTCAAAAAATCTTAAGTGGCTCTGTTGGCATGGGTTCCGTCGGCAGAAAACACCAAACAAATTTTATCAAGGTAGTTTAGTTGCAATTGATCTCAAATACAGCAATCTCAAGATAGTATGGAAGAATCCCCAAGTAAGCCCTTAAGTTTTGCATTTTATTTTCACTTATTCTCTACTTTACCTTACTATTAGTTCTTTTCTTTTTCTCAAACAGTTGCTGGAGAAGTTGAAAATACTCGATCTTAGTCATTCCCATTATTTGACACAAACACCTGACTTCTCAAATTTACCCAACCTGGAAATGTTAATGCTCAAAGATTGTTCAAGGTTGTCAGTTCACCATACCATTGGAGCACTTGGTAAACTTACTTTGTTAAATTTGAAAAATTGTAAGATTCTTCCTAATCTACCTAGAAGTATATACAAGTTGACATCGCTAACAACTCTCATTCTCTCTGGTTGCTTGAATATTGATAAGTTGGAGGAGGACTTGGAACAAATGAAATCCTTAACGACACTTATTGCAGATAATACTGCAATTAGAAAAGTTCCTTTCTCAATTGTAAGATAAAATATTGGATATATGTCATTGTGCGGCTATGAGGGATCATCGCGTGATGTGTTTCCTTCACTTATTTGGTCTTGGATGTCTCCAAAAACCAATATTCTCTCTCGTATTCAACCTTTTGAAAGCTTATCATCTTTAGTTTCCTTAAACATACCAACTTCAAGTTTCGACGGCCTATCATCTGTCATAAATGAAGTTCCAAAGTTCAAAGTCTATACATGGAATGTGGCTCAGATGCCCAACTGAGTGAAGATGTGACAAGAATTTTGGATACCTTATATGCCGCAAATTGTACACAACTGATAGCTTTACCCAGTACATCAGAGATGTTAGCTTCAAGTATGCAAGCTGGGGCAATAATTGATCCTTACAATGAAAATTACAATTCCCTAGTCTCACAAAATGCGTTGAGCTGTCTGCTTATTCAAATGGGTACTAGAATAAGTATTTCAAAGGTTAGTTTCTACGTTCACTATGAGCACTAGAATAAGTAATGTAGTTTTTTAATATCTTTCCTCTGGCATCAATAGTTTTTTTTAAAAAAAAATCTAGTTTGACTTAAATTAGGAATACTCACTCTGGTCTTGATTCTGTGATATAAATAACTAATTTAAGATATTAACGAAATTAGCTAAATTAGTTCATTGTAAAAAAAATGCAAGTTGCCTTATTAATTAAATACTTCTTTAATCATTTGTCTTGAAGACTAACTCATTAATAGAAATTCCCCTTTAATATGTGCAATAATAGGCATAGTTAATGAAGAGAATTATAAATTCAAAAGATAAAGTGAATTAAGGTACATTTGGAATGAGAGCAACCCCTTCAATTTGCTATATGTTTTTCAACTTTATTGTAATTAGTTATAGAATTAATACACACACATATCAACTTTATTCAAGGTTGAGCTAAATTTCATAAGTATTATTAGTTAGTTGAAATATGCTGTTTAGTTTCCTCTTTTTTTTTTTTGGCATATTTTATGCAAACCCAGTTTTTTATTTAACGTGTTAATAAGATTAACTCTTCACACCAAAAAAAAAGTTACATCCAAAGAGAATGTAGACATATGCTTGATTCTTAATGTTTGTGGGGTTTTATATTTGTATTTCGCATGCAAATAGTTTATTCAAAAAAACATTTACATGTAGTACAATACATGTTGGTTTTGGTTTTAGCATAAGAAGCTTGTTACACATTCTATCTGAAATTTGATAAAAATGAAGTGGTAAATCTATGGATTACTTCATATATTCTTCAAAGTGTGTTTTACATTTTTGTTATTGAAAAAATTCACAAGGCTGTCACGTAATTTTTGCGATTGAATTGATTATTTCAATTCTCAAATGCCCTTTTAACATTGATGGTAAAAGTTTGTGAAACCTATCGGTGAACATAGAATTGGCCATAAAATTATTCATGATTTTTTTTTTTTTGCATGCTAGATGATTGTAAGAAAAATAACTCACTGTTTACTAACTTAGTATTAACCATAAAACTAATTGGTGTTTATAAATATTTGTAGAAAAATATATTTAAAAGTTTGAAATTATATATTTAAATAATTTACATTATCGATCAAATTTTGCGTTATTTTCATTATATGATGGAAAAAATAAAAAAAAATAAGCATTCAAAATATTTATTTTGCTGTTTAAAAGAAACCTAAATAAATAAGTTTCAAGTGATGAAAAATTAAAATTTTAAGATTTTATAATATAATAAAAATTAATAAACTTTATAACATATTATAAAGCTTGCAAATATATGTATTAGGATTATTTTTTAGTTGTACGTATTTTTTTTGCAAATATAAATATTTAAATCATTGTAGTACCAACGTGGGTATTCCTGTGAAAACAAAAGCTTGAAAGTTAAACTTAATGATAAACTAATAGTTGGCCGGGTGGATAGAAAATGAGATTTCAAATATCAAGGGGGCGGGGGCTTGAATAACGTACCATCTATTATGAAGGGATGTTTATATACACTTTTAAAATGGAGGGGAGGTATATGTAACTTAGGTTAAACAAAAAAGTGACCTGTTTATTTTATTCTCATATTCATGGTGCTTTGAGATGATTCTCATTGTGCAGAACTTCAGAAGCTGTGATTCTGGTGATTACTGTCTTCCTGGTGACAAACTTCCTCATTGGCTAACCTTCATTGGCGAAGGAGCTTCAGTAATTTTCCATGTACCTCAAGATGGTAACTTGAGAACAATGGCTTTGTGCCTTCTTTATCAGCTGTCTTCTCAAGGAAACATAACATGTGGCCATATAAATAATGTATTGATCATAAACTACACCAAGGCTACCATTCAGCTCTACAAGCAAGACCCAGTAACTTCCTTTGGAGAGGTAGACTGTGAAAGCTATATCTCAAATCTTGAAGCTGGTGATAAAGTGGAAGTTATGGTGGTTTGTGTATATGGACTCAGTCTGAAGAAAACAGCGGTTTATCTGATTTATAGTTCATCATTTCAAGAAAGAATAAAGCAGATTTCACATGCTGATCAACATCATTCTTCCTTGGATATTGGTGATGATGAATACACATGCACAGAAATCCGACAGAGATAACTCCAAGAGTGTAGTTAACCACAAAAAGTTTTTCAAATTCTTTCATAAACGATTTTAGGATGTTTTTAACTTGAAAGATTTGGTCTAATATTATTCCATTTATTTTCTGATGTTTGTTTTTCAATACGTTTTGCTTGATCTCCCCCTCCCCCTCAATTTTATGCATTTTGTTCTTTAATTTGAAGGTATACTTTATAATAATAGTCTACAGTTGCAATGTGTACACATTAGAATTCCAATGTGCTATGCTATTGAAACTATCCCAGGAGAAATACCTCCAGCTTCACCAACAACTTGCTCACCTCAAGAAATGAGGTGAATCTATCTCTAACTATTTTCAGAAAGCTACTCTCCTTGCTGATTCCTTGGCTTCTACCATCCAATTTCTGATGTGGATTTTAACATTTATCTTCTCGGTGGATTGTGGATTGGGCTTTGATTTTGACCCTGTTGTCACTTTCCTTACCACAAGAAGGGACATTTTGAGTGCTGAAGAAATCCTCAGTCATCTACTGACTTATGAGGCCCGACAAACCAACATCATTCTCCTCCCTTTACTCAACTTACTGCCAATATTTCACACACTCCCACTCACGGTGGTGGTCGACATTTCTTCAGAGGACATGGTGGCCGACACCCTTTTGGTCGTGGCAGAGGTTTTCGAGGTGGTGGTCGCTTCTAAAATAACAATAGAAGTGCCAGCCTGTTTCGTTTCCAATTTTCATCTTCCTCTTATTGTCCTCTCTGCATTTCTCAAGTCATAATGTTATCAACTACCCTCACCATTTTGATCACACATATCAGCCACCAACCTACCCACCCTTTTCTACCCATTACACAGGTCTTCCCTCTACTGTCGATGACCACCTATGGTACCCAGATACAGGTGTCACAAATCACATGACACCGGACATCTCCAAACTCAACCTGCACTCCAACCCTTATGAAGGTCATGAATCTGTTTACGTTTGTGATAGCTCCCCTGTACGAACTCAAAATTCTGGTGCTGGTCAACTCTCTTTTCCAAATGGCAAATTTCTTCTCTCTCAACTTCTTCGTGTTCCACGTATTTCGAAAAATCTTTTATCTCAGTTTTGCTTTAATAACAATGTCTTTTTTGAATTTCATGCTCACTGTATTTTTTTTTTGTTTGAAGGATGCTCAAACCAACAAATTCCTCATCCAATGTCTTAGTCGAGATAGACTTTACCCCATTCATGGTCTTCATCCTCCTTCAACCACACCCATCAGAGTGTTCGTACCTCTCTAGTCCAGTGGCATAAGCGTCTTGGCCATCCAGCTTCTCACCCAGTCCAACAAATCATCACGTCTAGCACACTTTCAGTATCTAACACGTCTGTTCCCTCTCAATGTTATGCTTGCAGAGTTTCAAATAGTCATCGTCTGCTTTCACCTTCTTCTCCTCACCGATCAGCAGCTCCTCCTGACCTCATTTTTTGTGATGTTTGGGGTCCATCTCCTGTAACTGGATGTCTTTACACATGTCGTGATGTCCAGTTTGATGAAACTATTTTCCCTTTTTACTAACCTCACTAATCAGGCCTTGTCTCCATCTCTATTTTAACTCAAATTTTGTAAAATCTATTCCGGAACAGAATTCTAAACGAATTTTTAGTCTGGTGCCACGCCACCTCGTTCTCCCTTCTCTTTTTCTCCTGACCCACACTCAATGCCATTCCACCCATCGCGGCCCCACACAATCAATCATCACGTTGCACCTTCACTTTCTCCCTCTTCCTTTTTCCGTGACCCGGCACTTAATATCATGTCACCCAATGCGACCCCACACAACCATCAGGCGGCACCCACTCCTTCCCACTCACCCTCCTGCGTCCACTCACCCTATGATCACTCGTTTGCGTGCTCACATATCCAAGCCAAAGATACTCACCGACGGCACCATACCCTGGCCCCACCACGTGTTCTCACTGTCACTATGTAATATCCACCCTTTTCTGTAAATTGAAATAAAGGCCAAACCGATAGTTATGAGACGAGAAAAGGTCTATAGAAATAAAGTACAGAGAGAAGATGTCAATGGACCAAAGAGACCTTGGTCAAATTAGTCCCAAAGCTTTGAAATTACTAAGAATATAAGTCAGGGACATAAATGTCATTAAGTAAAAAAGACCAAGGGTAATATGGTCATTGGATAAAAGGGGTCGAATCAGTAGTCAAAAGTTGACTTTGACCCCACAGATGGAAAGTACGGAAAAAGTTGATGCCGATGGGCCAAATAACCTAAAGTCAACTTGGCTCAGCGGAAGTAATTTTAGGAGAACTCCAAGGGCAAAATGGGATGAAAGGATATTTTGGTCATTAAGAGAAAGCATAAGGGCATTTTGGTCATTTGACAAAGTCAAAAAGTCAACTGTTGACCAAAATATCAGAAAAATTCACAGAGGCCCAAAAGATAGATCAAAACTCACTGATTAACAGAGTTTCGACGGAATGTTGAAAATCGGCCTAGAATTTTATTTATAGAATTTTGAAGATTTAATGGCCGAAAATAATTATTTGAGGTATCAAGAGACCTTAATCAGTTGAGTTTAAGGTATCAAGAGACCTTAATAGTATTTAATAAAATTATTGCCCAATGTACGATTAAGGCGATTTTCTCGATTAAGCGGAAAAAGACCCGAAAATCACCGAAATATAATTATTTCAAAAATTAATTTTGGACAATCTAGAGGGCATTTTAGAAAAAGGAAAAGGGCTTGAGAATCAGTGAAAAATGTAGTATTTTTCAAGGACCTAAAAGAATTTTGCTCTCCGATTGTACGTTTTCAGGGATTTTGGACAAGATAAATAAATCCTATAAAATTTGAGAAAAGTAAAGGGTATTTTGGAGATAATAATTTTGTTATATTTGAGATGAAATTATGGAGATTAAATAAGAAAGAAAATATCTCCAGAAAAGTAGAAAAAGATTTACCGGAATAAAGTTAAGTTTACCGGTAAAAAGTGTAATCGGTAAAAGTAACCGAATGGGATCCAGTTTGGTTGAAGTAACCAGATTTTTAACCCTCCATTACAGCCATCATGACAGCTTTTTGAGGGCTAAAGAGAAGTTAACAAGTGGCACTCATGTGGCTTAATCTCATCCATTGGATTTCATTTAAGTTGCAAGATGAAATCTCAACCTTTCATCCCATTAATTAATGAATTAATAAAGCAATAATTCCCCTCCATCTCCAGCCATTTTGCACGACCAAACCAGCAAAAAAAGAGGAGCAAAAAGACGCCATTCTTGAGGGAGAAAAGAAGAGAAAGCTTGGTGGAAATTCAAGGTAAGGAAGAGAACCACCTAAAGCTATATATGAAATTGATCCTTGTAACTTCCTCTTCCTCTTCCATGGTTTGAAAATCTGATTTGGTCTCTCTTTTTCAAGTTTCATAACCTAGGGTTCTTGAGAGAAAAGTGAGAAAGAGAGGGATTTAAAGCCATCTATTGGTTGCAAATGTCTCCTCTTGTTAAAAGGAGCATATTGATATATATATATATATTGTGATTGTTGGTGGTTGTTTTTATGATTTTTGTAAATTTGGAAAACATGAAGAAATAGGGGAGGTGCTGCCCAATTTTCCACTTGATTTAGGAGAGTTAAAATCATGCTTTCCCATGCATGAATGAGAGTTTGGAAACAAGAATCAAGTGGTATAAGTGTTGGAAGTTGAAAAACACATATTGGTGAATGTGTATGCTAGCTATGTCTTGGCCTGTGCCGAAAAGTGATGAAGATGAATTGTTTTGATGATTTTAATGCTTCCAATGGATCAAAAATGAGTTTTTGTGTAAGGTATAAGTGGTCCCAAGTTTATGGAAGCCTTAGAAAAATTTAGAGACAAGTTTGATATTATAAGACTTAGAAAATGCAAGGGAATGGTTAAGGGGATTTCATATTGTTTCTTGCATGGGTAATGGCATATGTTTGATGGCCATTATGTTGTCCATTTTGTAGGCAATAATTTAGTTCAAGAGGGTGAATTTTCAAGTGATCCAAGGAGATTACAAAATCAAGAACAAAGTTAAGAATCAAAAGTAGCAAAGATTTCTAACTCTAGCTAATATTGTTGTGAAATTACTCTAATGATGTGCATGACTTTATGACATTGTTGAAATGTGCTTATGAGTGATATTATGCTATGGTCATATGCATGGATATGTACTTGGTACACATTTTACTTTGTTACACATTTCTTTATAAACTTAAAGCATGTCATGCAATTTTCATGTATGTTAGTAAGCTTTGCTATTGGGATTTTCAAAAATCTCACTCTCCCCCACTAACCATTTCTAGGTGCAAGTTCATCAAAAGGGAAAGAGAAAGTTTATTATGCATGAAGCAAGAAATTGGTCATGATGTTGATCGTAAAACTATGTTGTAATTAAATGAACATTTTGGAATTTATGTATGGCATGTAATATGTGATGTAAACCTATGTATGTATGGTTGGTATGTGTTAGTTAAGGAACCCTAATTCCATGCCTAAAATGGTTAAGAAAAGATTAAGAGTTAGGGTTTCAAATGGTGAAGTTTGGCATAGGAAAATTTGGTCAAGTGTTGAAGTTATGTTAGTCAAACCCCCAACTTTGACCAATCGGAAAACAAAGCACAAAAACTCCAATTGAGTTGAAATTTTACATAAAAATAGTTTACATTGCAAGCTTTAAAACAAGACAAAGATCACTGAACTTTGAGTTTTGTACAGAAAGTTATGAGGTTTCAAAGTTTGAAGAAAATCACTGAAAAACCTGGAAAAATAGAAAAAGCACCAAATGAACAGTACATTTTCACGAATTAAACTGTATTAATTGGGCAAGCTAATGACTCAATGAGTATTTTTCCCTTATAGAGGAACTTGTAAGCTTCAAATAGAAATTGGAAGCACTCAATTTTGATTTTTATAGAATTAGTTATAAATTTTCAAATTTAGTCCGAAAAACAGTAAAGAGTAACTTACAAAAAGTTGAAAGTTTTCTAAGTGAACTTTTTGGACTCTTTAATCAAATTGAGGCTTCCCTTTGGTTCCAAATCAATATAAAATGAAGCTTAAGGTAGAGTTAAGGTGTGTCACACACTCCCCCTGTTACTGTCCCCACTTCCATGATCGAAGCTGTCAAATTCCCTGAATGGTGGATGAAGAGTTTTGAACTCTTCTAAAAATTCGGAGGAGAATAGTTTTTACATTGTTTAAAGTAAAATCTAGAATTTAAAAAATAAATTTTTTATATGCCTTCACAAATTAATTCTGTCGTTTAACGGATGAGCCCACTTGAAGAGATGGCCTGCACAACTAAGGCCTAAAAAAATGGTCACGTTTAACAATACTTTTGGGGAGTCTAAAAATCCGTTCAACAATTTTTTCCGTAAAATGAAAAAATCCCCTTCATATATTTACCTCGACTTACGTAAAAATATTTCTCTACCATCTTCCCACATTGGCCTAATAATTTGATGGGTTTAAACAAAGCTTGATTCATTTTTAGGATATAATATAGTCGAATTTTTATTGAACTCATAACGACAATAGAATTTTCAAAATTTCCTTCTTTATATTCCACCCATGTGACTAACCAATTCAAGCGTCTTCCTCCTTTTTTTTACCAAATTCACTTTTGAAAGTCTTTTCTGCAACAACTTGCAGCAACTACAAACAAAATCATTTATGAAAATCAGACTCTCACCAGTGTGTGTTTGGAAAGCACGTCGAAACCACGTTATATACAAATTAAGATTAAACTCATCTCACATATTTATCTTAAAATCCGTAAAATCATTCTCCTAACACATTCATAAACACGCATAATTGAATCTTCCATTGAACTCATAAGGACAATAGAATTTTCAAAATTTGCTTCTTTATATCCCACCCACGACTAACCTATTAAAGTGTCTTCCAATTCCTTTTTTTTAAAACCAAATTCACTTTTGAAAGTCTTTTCTGCAACAACTTCCAGCAGTCACAAACAAAATCATTTATGAAAATCAAACTCTCACCAGTGTGTGTTTAGGAAGAACGTAGAAACCACGTTATACACAAGTCGAGATAAAACTCCACCCATATACTTACCTCGGAATCCGTAAAATCACTTTCTCAACGGATTCCTAAACACACACACAGTCAAATCTTTTATTTAATTCATAAGCACAATAGAATTTTCAAAACTTGCTTCTTTAAATCCCACCCATGTGACTAACTAATTAAAGTGTCTTCCTAATCCCTTATTTTATGGTGAGATTAGCTCACTGCCAACTTGTGGGCTTATGAATTAGAGACCGCTTGCGACTTGTGGGCTTATGGTGAGATTAGCTCACTGCCAACTTTATATGGGCCTACAGGGTCGCACGCAAGAACAACCCAACATAAGCTTTATTTCTATGGTTTATTCGAATTTTAAATATATGCATATATGTGTTGAAATTCGAAATTGTACAATATTATATAAATAATATTTGTATGTTAGTTTAATATTTAATTTATTTGATAAATTAAATAACTAGCATTAATTTAATTTATAAAGATCAATTAAATTCGTTGGCTCAAAATATTTGGATTGATTAAATGGATATGATTTGATCAGATCAATTTAATCCAAATTAAGATTGCAAAATTTGAATTTCACATTTTGAATTTCAAATTTCAAGATTAGATCTTGAATATCTTTTGAAATTTCGAATTGTAAGATCAGATCTTGAATATCTTTTGAAATTTTGAATTGCAAGATCAGATCTTGAATATCTTTGAAATTTCGATTTGCAAGATCAGATCTTAAATATCCTTTGAAATTTCGAATTGCAAGATTGGATCATGAATATCCTTTGAAATTTCGAATTGCAAGATTGGATCTTGAATATCTTTTGAGATTTTGGATTGCAAGATTAGATCTTGAATATCTTTTGAGATTTCAAATTGCAAGATTAGATCTTGAATATCCTTTTGAAATTCGAATTTCAAGATTAATATAGATTAATCTGATATATCATTTGGATTTCAAATCTCAAATTTCAAGATTGATAAGATTGATCTTGAAAGTCAAATTCGGATTTTTCAAGATAAATAAAAGATTAATCTTGGATTATGATGCACTCCATGAGCTCTATAAACATGAGTGCTCGTGAACAGTGGTGGTATCCCATTTTGAATTTGAATTCGCTCTTGAGCCACGAAACCCTAGGGAGAGTGAAACGAAGAGGCGCTAGCATGCTGCTATTTTTGGAGACTGTTCGCGTGGATACCGGTAGAGGGAGGCGATTGAAAGAACGTCGGCTTCTCGTGATCGGAAGCAAGAGCGCGGAAGGTTCTGGAATCTGAAGAGATCCAGACGCAAAGGAAGGGATAATCTCGAAACGCAAAAAGGTACACCTTCATCTCCTCGATCTAAACGCCTTTGCAGATCCGTATTTGGGATTAGAAAATTTTAAATTCCGCTGCGTATACATTCTAATTCCAACAGTGGTATCAGAGCCAGGTCAATTGTGCGTTTAGATTGAGTTTGTGTGATTAGCATGAGATGTATGCTTTCTTGAATTCATATGTGCGTTATGGCTAAGAATATGATATATAGATGATGTATGGGTTCTCGTATTCTTGAAGCATGTATGTTGTAAGCATGTATGAATGATGTATGTGATACATAACATATGCGTTTTAATTCTGTATATGATACATGATATATGCGTTTTCGAATATGTTCGTATGAAGGGATATATGTTTGTATACATATGATGTATACACAAGTGCAGTTTTATTCTCATGAATAAGTTCATGCGTTCATACGATTATGGATTTGTATATGATGCGAATCTGAGATACATATGATGTATTGTTTTGGTCACGGGTTTATGCGTAGCGTAATATAATTTGAACAAAATTAGAATCATTTGTATTATATAAATTATTGCTTATTGTGATTTGATCTTGAATGATTGAATGGGTATGGTGAAACAATATGGCTTTAGTTTTACAAGGGGTTGTAAAATTTACATACGGCATGCGTGTTGTGCCTTCCTCTAAAGATTCTTGATGTACATTCTTCTCTCATCTCACTCCCCTCATATGTTCAAACGAGATTCTTTCAATGTAATCTTTTAATCTTTTCTAGAATTTCTCTCATTGGCTTGGGAGGATTTTAGGTTAGGACAGTTATGTTGTCTCACATTTATTATATGCTTTTGATTAGATCATTGCATGATAATTTACGATCATTAAATATGGTATTGTATGAGATGCAATAACAACCCATATTATATTCGTAAAATTAATTCCTCAAACCCTCCAAATGAATCTTAATTCATAATGCCATCAATTAATGAATAATTGTCAAAACATCGATCACTCAGTTGTAGGTTTCACCAAAGTGGATGCATTTGAGTTATCTTGGGAAGACAATCGTGAGTAATGGTGCTACTCACACAATTCATTATTGTCTTAACTTAATTGAGATTATCAAAATGGTTTTGGATCTCAAGGCATTGGATGGGATTAAACATGATGGGTCATATGATGACCGAATCCCATAAAATCTAAGAGTTACATATGATGAAATTGGTAAAGGGTTACCTACCTAAATAACTTAAATTTAAGGTCTTGCCAAAGCGGAGTTAAATTTAAGTGAAATATGGATATTAGCCCACTAATTATATTGAGGGTTATTAATTCAGTGGGAGATTACTTATATGCTTTGCGTATTTTGAAATTGTAGAATCATGTTGACTAGTAATATTGCTACACTATCGCTGCGATAGGTCCTTGAGAAAGAAAACTCAATGGGACAAACTTTCTTAACTGGTTCAGGAACTTGAGAATTGTTCTCAAGCACGAAAGAAATGCTTATGTCCTTAATCGGCCCATTCCTGATGAGCATGCAGCCAATGCTCCAAAAGCTCATAGAGATGCTTACTTGAAGTATAAGGATGACTCTGTGGATGTAGGATGCCTTATGCTAGCCACCATGGTTCCAGAGATCCAAAGAGATCTGGAACATATTGAGGCATATGAGATGGTTGTTCATCTTAAGGAAATGTTCCAGCAACAGGCAACGCAGGAAAGGTTTGAGACCACTAAGGCCTTACATTCCTGCAAGATAGCTGAGGGTGCATCAGTTAGCTCTCATGTATTAAAGAGGAAAGGCAAGGGCATCGGAAAGGGTAAAGGCTTTACCGATAAGACCAAAAGGCCAAATAAACTTGAAACCAAGTCCACGCCGGATAAGGCTAAGCCTCCAAAGGATGGAGTTTGCTATTTGTGCAATGAACCTGATCATTGGAAAAGGAATTGCAAACTCTTCTTGGAAGATCTGAAAGAGAAAAAGGAATGATAGCGGGGCTATCTCTTCTGGTATTTATGTTATAGACATTCATTTTTCTACTTCCTCTATATGGGTATTAGATACTGTATGTGGTTGTCACATCTGTATGCATGTACAGGGTCTCAAGGATAGTGGAAAATTGAAGAAACGGGATGTGGACCTACGCATTGGAAATAGAGCAAGAGTTGCTGCTTTAACCATAGGCACTTATGAATTAGTTCTACCTAGTGGGACATCCTAATAAAAGGATTAAATCGAACGATTTAAATCCAACCTACCTATGGCATTATTGTTTAGGCCATATAAATGAGAAACACATTTATAAACTCCATTAAGATGGATTTTTTAGCTCATTTGATTTTCAATCAATAGACATGTGAATCTTGTTTATTGAGAAAGATGACTAAGGCACCTTTTACTGGGCATAGTGAGAGGGTCACTAATTTATTGGGCTCATATATATAGATGTATATAGACCACTAAATACACATGCCAGAGGATGTTACATGTACTTCATTACTTTTATCGATGATTTCAATAGATATAGTTACATTTATCTAAAGAAACAAAAGTCTGAATCTTTTGAAATGTTCAAAAATAATCCAAAATGAAGTGCAAAACCAACTTAGCAAGACAATTAAGGCCCTTCGATCTGATTGAGGAAGTGAATATTTTAGCCAAGAGTTTGTTAACCATCTTAGGGGTTGTGGGCTAATCTCACAACTCACTCCTCCGAGAACACCATAATGGAATGGAGTTTCTGAAAGGAGGAATCGAACTCTATTAGATATGGTTTGATATATGATCAGTCAAACAGATCTTCCACATTCCTTTTGGGGCCATGCATTGGAAATAGCTGTGTTTACACTGAATTATGTCCTATCTAAGGCAGTTGAAAAGACACTATATGAGATATGGAGTGGGAAGAAACCAAACTTGTCTTTTCTCAAGATTTGGAGATGTGAGGTCTATGTTAAACAACAGGCCTCCGATAAATTATCAAATAGATCCTAAAATGCCTTTTTATGGGGTATCCCAAGGAAATGAAGGGATACTATGTCTATCATCCCACCGAACACAAAGTGTTTGTTGTTCGAAACGGTGTTTTTCTAGAAAGAGAGTTCATCTCTAAAAGAACCAGTGGAAGCAAATTGCATCTCGAAGAAGTTTGAGAATCTCAAGACACCACAGAACCACAGATTTAAGACAAAGAAGACTCTCAAGATGTTTTTGAGCCTCCTCAAATAACACAAGGCCTATGGAGGTCTGATAGATCACGACAACCACCTTAGAGATATGGATTTCTGGTTACTGGGATTTATGATGTGTTGCTCATTGAACACAATGAGCCAACCACCTATCAAAAGGCCGTAGTAGGACCAAACTCTGACAAGTGGCTAGATGCCATGAAGTCTGAAATGCAATCCATGCATGATAATCAGGTATGGACCTTGATTGACCCACCTGAAGGTGTAAAAACCATTGGGTGCAAATGGGTTTTTAAAAAGAAAACCGACATGGATGGCAAAGTCAATATCTTCAAGGCAAGACTGGTTGCAAAAGGATTCACACAACTCATGGTGTTGACTATGATGAAACCTTTTCCCCAATAATGATGGCCAAGTCAATCAGAATATTTCTTACCATTGCAGCATATTATGACTATGAAATATGGCAGATGGACGTCAAGACATCCTTCCTTAATGGAAAGCTACTTGAGGATGTGTACATGACACAGCCTGAAGGTTTTGTGCGTTCAAAGGACTCTGGTAAGGTATGCAAGCTTCAACGATACATTTATGGATTAAAGAAGGCATCACAGAGTTGGAATCATCATTTTGATGTAGTCAAAGAGTTTGGCTTCATTCAAAACATGGATGAACCTTGTGTTTACAAGAAGGTCAGTGGGAGCAAAGTTGTATTCCTGGTGCTTTATGTTGATGACATCCTACTTATTTGAAATGACATTCCTACCTTGCAGAGTGTCAAGCTTGGTTAGGAAAGTCCTTTTCAATGAAAGACTTGGGCGAAGCTACTTACATCCTAAGGATCAGGATCTATAGAGATAGATCCAAGAGGCTTATAGGCTTGAGTCAGAGTACTTATATAGGCAAAATACTACATAGGTTCAGTATATAGGATTCAAAGAGAGGGTACATACCCATGTCTCATGGCATCCTTCTCTCAAAGGATCTGTGTCCTAAAACACCGAATTAGAGAGATCGCATGAGTAAGATTTCATATGCCTCGGCTATTTGATCCATTATGTATGCCATATTATGTACTCGATCGGATCTCTCATTCGCCTTGAGTATTTGGACAAATGTTTGGGAGTTCTAGGGTATTAGAAGAAGAAATTGAAGAACTTGTTGGTTCCATGAACATGTTATTAAATGGTATGATATGGAAGAATTGCAAGTTTGGAGAAGAAATTGCACAACCTTTGGATAAAGAGCAAGTCAATATTACCACAGTGACTGTACCTGAAAGTGAGACGCCCTTTCAACCCTTCATAGGTACAGTAAGCTAATGTCAAGATGTTGAATCTTTGGAGATGGAGCATATTGATAGCATAAGGGAAGTAGTTAGTGTTAATGCAAATTCTGAAGTTATAATATCCAGTGAAGATGACTGCTGCTGGTCACATCAAGAAGGGCTTATTCCAAACTTAATTGAAGCCCCTGGTACTGATATAGAGGCTGAAAATGCAAAAAGTGAACAAGAAGGGAATACAGCTGACAATGAGATGACTAATGTTGCTGCAAATTATTCTAGAATTGATCAATCTTCATTACTACATCAAGTTGATGAATCAGATGAGCTAAATGAGGCAAATCAGAGTTGCAGCCTAGAATCCTTTTCTCTGAAACACTGTGAAGGTTTAAATAGAGAATATGAGCCTGATTTGGATTCTAGAAGTGCATTACTTGATGTGGCTGAGAATCATTTGCTGTAGAAGAAAGAAAATGATGCTGGACAGCAAGCTAAAACTATTGCAGTAATGCATATGGAATCTCCAACTGCTCAATTTGAGGACTTTCAAATTGTTTGCACTATGAAAGGGAAGTCCAGATCTGAACTCCATAAATCCAATAGCCATTTTCTTGATTTTCCTAGTATTAAATATTCTTCTTCATGTCATAGTGGTCATAGGAGCTTGCATGTATCTAGTGCCCCATTCTTTGATGAATTGATCTTTAAAGAGGCACTCACTATTGAGAGGCCAACACATGAAAAATTCAAATAACTGAATGAGTTTAATTTTGAGGATTTCATATTTTTACCACATACCATGGCTCATCTTTAAAATCCATTCCATCTCATACTTTCATGTGACCTTCCACTTGACATTGATAAATTGTTTGCAATTGAGTATGATCTTTTCAAGTATGATTTTGATTCTATTGCTGAAAGTCTTCCTAATCTGAAATGGAGTCCTAAGTATACTCATGATTCCATGCATGAGACTATCTCTTGTGACTTGCAACCTGATTTAGTTATTAATGGACATGCTTCTTCAAAATACATGATTTTTATTGAGGATATTTCTGCTAATTCAAGGTTGTTTTTGCAGAAACTTGGTGATAAGGAAATCCAAGGAGATCACTCTCCACCATACATTTTGGAGCATCTCCCAATAAAATCGGAACCACCACCAAAGGAGTACTACAAAAAAGATCATGTGCTAAAACATTTCCAAATTCCCATCCAGGATGAGAATTTCTGTTTCAAGAGCTTGAAAAGATTTTATCTACATGGTTGTCCCTTTCCTCTCCTCACTTGATTGATCTACTTGTGATATTATAATTTGCATTTCATTGCTTAATATGAGTGTGGGTGAAGGGATTTATCCATTGGGATGAGAGAAAAGCTGGTTGCCGTTTTTTATGCACTTCTTGACGTACTGTTTTGGCACCATATTGCTAACTGGCTGAAAAAGGGGCCATTACAGCTTACGTATTAGAATATTCTCTCAACTTGCATTGAGGACAATGCAAGGACTGAGTATGGGGGAGAGTAGGGATTATTTTGCTTCCTAAATTGCTGAGTTGTCGTGATTTGTTGATGTGTTTGCTGGATCTGCATTGTTTTTAATGCATTTCATTGAATTAAACACTAGCCTAAGCAAATCCATGCTTAAAGCTTCATGCAATTAATCTTGGTAAGTGAAGATAAAGTGAGTAAGCTAGTTGTGAGGAATTTGAGCCTTAATTCATTCTTAAATAGTGTGATGTCATCAAGTTCAGTAACTTCCTAGAACTTGTCTCAGTCCGTAATTCAATATCACACTAGCTTTTGGAATTGTGAATATGATAAGGGCATTTCTTTCAAAACCTTGTGACCAAACAGCAACCCATGCTTCTTAAATCTTTTGTTAAACCCCTTGAGCCCTTCATTTACTCTGAAAATTCCAACCTTGATTAATGAGTACTGCATGTTTGACTACTAAGGGAATTTTAAATACTTTGAGCTACCAAATGTTTGTTTGGCATATTGAGAAATTAAAAAGACATTTGATTGTTACAGCTGTGTATTTGAGTATAATTGTCTTTATTTTGAGATTCATTATTGAAAACTTGAAACCTTCTACTGGACCATTTGGATGTTGAAAAGAAAGAGATGTTGAACAGAAAAAATATACATACAAAAAAAAGAGAGAAAGTAAAAAAAAATGAAAAAGTGAAAAAAAGAGAAAAAAATGGATGAGAAGAAGAAAAAAGAGAAACAAGAAGAAAATGAGGAAATGAAAAGAAAAAAAGGGAAGAAAAGAAAGAATAGATACACATGAGGGCAGAGAAAGATTACAATGACAAACCTATATTTGTTGATATACATATGTTTGGTACCTAGATGTTGGGATTGATTTGGTACATGGCTTCATGAGTCTTTAACAGCAAGCATTACTGTTTTGAAGGATTTCATGCATGTGTTCATTAATCATTGACACTCTACTCCATTCCATCATTAAGCCTCTTCAACAATAAAACCATCACAAAGTCCCTTTGATTCACAAAACCTTGTGACATTTGAGTGGTGGAGATGTAGGATAGTTATAAGCCTATGGTGAAGCATAAACCAGATGACTTTGAGAGAAAGAACCCATGTTAATGAGAGTGAGTGAAACACTTCCCCTGTAAGAAATCTCACATATCATCCACCTCCCTTGATTAAATTGCAAAACCTTTATTAGCATGGATTGTTTTGGATTAGTGTCATATTCTTCAAAGAAATTGAGACTCAGTTTTATTCCATTATTTTGCCCGGAGTACAAAAAGTTAGTGTGGGGGAATTTAATAATTCATTATTTTATAGGGTTTAATTGTACTCAATATGAACTTCTAGAGACCTTATTAGAGCATAAATATACCAATTAGAGGTTAATTGTGTTGATAAGGGATTAAAAGAATTAATTGCTATTTTATTACCTCTTGAATCTTCTAAATATCCATTAATTGAGTGCATGAGATTTCACCATATTTGTTCCCAATATGCAGGACAATGAAGTTAATTACTACAACGGGGAAAACACAACGTTTTTGGGTTCTTCAAGCAACAGGAAATTGAGGATCAAACAGAACAGTTGCACCGAAACTGAGGAAGCAAATTGAAACTGATTTTAGTTGGGAATGAACTAAGAAAATAGCTAGCAATAACTGACACACTCCTCACAGCTCTAGCCACCACATTTTTAGACCAGAAGGCAATTTGTTGATTCAGCTGAGCATTCACTGACGGATCACATGACTCCTGTCTCCTTTCACCCCATCTTACTTTTCCAATCTGGATCAGCGCGACTTGAGGAAGAGAGGACTACTCCACCTGATTGGAGTCCTTCACCTGTCCAAAACCCACGGCTCTCACCTTTCTTCTCTGTCACTTTTTTGGTAACAATCCTATCTCTATCTCATACCTCTCTATTTTACCACGTCCATACCATTCCACTTGGAGTTTTTCGCCTAACTCCTCAGCCACATCAGCCTCCAGATCTCCTTCCACTCGTTGCCCTCTGTTCTCCATTTTTCACAGACCCCTATCTCCATCTTCTTCATTAATATTCTCCCTCCATTTCTTTTCGTTGCCTTCTACCTTCACTTCGTCTTAGTCCTTCCATCTTGATCGCGTCATGGCAGATTTTGGATTTTAGTTTGTTACTGCTGTAGAGATCTACATGTCCAGCTGAGCATCTTGCTATCCTGGGAGTCATGACCGAGCTAGAGTGTTCATTTAACAGGGAGCTACTCTTGTCATTTGTTTTGATTTTATAGTTGCACTTGAGAACTAAATATCATGTTGATATGTGAAGTGTAGCTAGATGCGTTTGCATTTACCATTGATTCTTGTATTCTGATCAGTTTCTTATTTGTTTGGAGATGAACTTCTTGATTTAGAATAACTATTCCTTGGTTTTAGACTTGATTAAGTTTCAAATCCTTGGATAGTGAACAATGTATGAGTCACATTGATCAATGTTACTTTTGGAAGTAGCCAGATAAATGTTGTAGTCAGTTTCAGGAATGCGTTTACTATTAGGTTTATGACAAATGAGAGCTAATTTGTTTATAAGCAATGAAGGCAGAGTCATAAACTCCTTGGAAGCAATTTAGATAGTAATTCACACTCTGATTTTCCTCTTACTGTCTTTTAGTTTGACTGAAAAATGAAATAAAAAAAAAGAAACAATAGTTTAGAAAATAGCCTTAATTCAGATTTGAATGACATAATCAATTTCACCACTTAATTTGATGAATTAATTTGCTAACACTAACTAATACTTAGAGACATTTAAGCTCCTTAAAGAATCGACCTTAGGTTATGCCACTATTTGCATAAACTTGAGAATTAAATTTGACCTTTAAGCGACTAGAGATCACTTGTATAACAGCTCCTTTATCATCAATGCCTGCAAAATCAACAAACTTACCTTTCTCAAGGCTATTATCAGGTATAACATTTGGAATGGTATCATAGTTAAGATTAGATGATGCATCAAAATCATGATAGATGAAAAGGAGGCGATTAAATTCTAAACAATTAACGCACACCACGTCATCATAACATGAGCAAAAAGAAGAAAAATGAGGGGTGGATAAACAAGTAAATGCATCATCATGTTTAACAATCTCATCATGCCAATTATGTTCATGCATCTCATATTCATGCAAATCATCAACACCATCAACACAATCAATCAAATTAACACCTAAGTATGAGCAATCTGCATAACCATGAGTCATAGCTTCAGAGATGTTGAAGGTAATCTCTTGGTCCCCAAAGCCCATATTAATCACTCCATCTTTCACATTAATTATAGTTTGGGCTGTTCTAAGGAAAGGTCTTCCTAAAATCAAAGTGCTGTCAGCTTTAAGTTCATCAGTCATGTCTAACACATAGAAATCAGCAGGGAACACAAGACCTTTTACTTGTACAAGAACATCCTCAAGAAATCCCTTAGGGTACCTCACAGTTCTATCAACTAGGCCTAGCACAACACTAGTATCTTTTAATGTACGAATACCTAAACTATCATAAACATATGTAGGCATAACATTTAAAGGATTTTTATTTAGAGGATTTGATTGTCTTTGAGAAATAATTATTTATTCAAAGGATTTGTTTGTTATTTAGAAATAATAATATAATCTGTTATGTAATCTTTTCAATCAAAAAGAATCTATGATAATGTGATGCATACAAATCAATGGGCATTGTGTGTGATGGTGTGTATATAAAAGAAATAAAAGAAAATGAAAGAAATCAAAAAGGGAGAAAGTTGATGACGTGAGGTACTATTTAAATGCCCCTCACGTTATGCATAGGAAAATTAGGTTAGCCGTCAGAGCTCTCTTCTCCCATCTCTCTCGTGTGGTGTCTGCTTCTTTAGGGTGTAGAAGTTCTTTTGGGATCAATTAGATTGATTTAAGTGTGGTTGGTGCATTTATGGCTTGAACTTTCAAGTATTTTGGAGTTGAGGTAATCATGGTTAATTCATTTTATATGCTTGCATGGATTGTAAGGTATTTTTGATACATTATTTATACATTATGAATCTTATCTCTATGTGCATATGTTCAACTTTAGTGAAGTGGGAAGTATTTTCTTTATATATATAAAGGATATGTTTTGCTTAGAAATATATAGGATGAACTATTCATAATTTATCTTTATCTGTAATATATTGTGAATTTATGCATTTGTGGGGCTTTGACATATTAGGTTGCATGGAAGTAGTTGGGTGGTCTTGTGATGATGGGACTCATGTAATGTATTGTGAATTTATTGTGACTCACACTTTAGTGGGGAGTCGTCCTAGACCCAGGAGGGAGGCTATGATTTATTGTGGTTCACACTCGAGTGGGGAGTCGGCCTAGACCCAGGAGGGAGGCCAGGATTTATTGTGGCTCACACTCGAGTGGGGAGTCAGCCTATAATTAGGAGGGAGGCCAGGATTTATTGTGACTCACACTCTAGTGGGGAGTCGGTATAATTGTGACTCACACTTTAGTGGGGAGTCGGCCTAGACCCAGGAGGGAGGCCATGGTTTATTGTGTCTCACACTCTAGTGGGGAGTCAGTCTAACTGTGACTCACACTTTAGTGGGGACTCGGCCTAGACCCATGAGGGAGGCCATGGTTCATTGTGACTCACACTTTAGTGGGGAGTCGGCTTATACCCAGGAGGGAGGCCATGATTTATTGTGACTCACACTCAAGTGGAGAGTTGTGATGGAGTAATATGGAGGAGTAGGATGGAGGGATCACTTGTGCATTCTTAATGTATTGATTGGAAAAACCTTTATTTTGTTTGAATATTGTATATTAGCACTGCTTCATTGACTTATAATCCTGTATTGTATATTTTATGAATTGATTATTGGTTACTAGGACTTTATGTCTCACCCTATCGATATTTATTTTTTTCAGGAGAGGAATTTAGTGGTTTGAGGCATGAAGGGAAGGAGACAACAATTTGATAGTTGCTATCACTGTAGGCTTAATAAGGAGAAATGTATATTGCCAAACTTATAGGCCTGCATAATTTGATTCTACCTTTATGATTATGTTGTGAAATTGGACCCATTAATAAATTGTTTTATGGTATGTGTGAGATATTAAGTATTGATTTGAGGAATATATCTGGACCAATATGGTTAATGGGATTATTAATAATTTTTCTGGTTTTTGTTACTTCTGATGGTGACTTGTGGGTGAGTTTTGTACCCTGGGTCGGAATGATATTGTGAATTGTGAATGGTTTGTGGGCTGGGTGTCTCACTCACAACTTTTGTACCATGGACCTTGAGGATTTAATAATTAATTGTGTTTAAATGTATGGTTTATTTGGAATTACAAATGGTATCAGAAGGGATTACGAATTACATAATTATTTGTGAATATATTATGTGATTAACTTGTTTAGGGGGTTACACATGGCTCTAGAGGATTCACCTTGCAACCCTCCATAGTGAGATTGCCCTTGCATAGCCATATTTCCTTGAAACCCTTCTTGAATATGGCTATTATCATTTCCTCCCTATCGAAAATTAGGATTAGCTTTCCATCCTTCGTTATATGTATATGAATAAAGATTCCATTATCTAGATTGATTAGACTTTCCTTGATACATGGCGGAAACTTCCTCATATCTATGAGGGCAAGCAACAGAGATATGCATAACATAATTACAATGCTCACAACTAGATGCAGCTATCTCCATGTTCTTAGGATTCCGAGTGTCAATAGAGGATGTGTGAGATGTAAGCTGATTCAACTGCGTAGTTAGTACAGCAATTTAAGAAGTGAATGCATCTAGTTGTGGAATGTGGACTGAAGAGGGATTAGTATGCATTGCATTGATATTTCTAGACTCTCTGATGCTATACTGTTGATGATTCAATGCCATTTTCTTGATAAGCTCCCATTCCTCCTTAGCAGTTAGATCGATTAGAGAACCTCCTGAAGCAGCATCTAACATGTCTTTGTATTGGGTCTTTAATCCATCATAAAAGTATTGCACTAACTGTTCATATGGAATCTGATAGTGTGGACATCTAGAAAGCAAGTCTTGAAAATGGTTCCAGTAATCATAAAATGACTCATCATAGTCTTGCTTTGCAGAGTATATCTCCTTCCTCAATGTGGATGTTCGAGAAGCAGGGAAGTATTTCTCCAAGAATGCCTTTTTGAGGTTATTCGAGTTGTGATAAGCATTTGCCATATGCATAGGCAAGCTCATGTACCGTTCTCGTGCTTTTCCCTCCAGAGACAAATGAAATACCTTCTAAAGAACTTCATCTAGACTAGCACCAACTAGCTTCATGCTAGAGCATATCATAGAGAGAGATTTCAAATGCTTGTACGGGTACTCACCCGTCAAACCATAGAATTTAGGCAAAGAATTAAGTAGATGACCTTTGATTTCAAAATTAACATCAACATTAAAGCATGCAATATTAAAAGGATCATAATTTACATCAGAAGTGGTAGCTTCCCTAATGGTCCTTCTCCTAAGGTTACCCTCATTATTCTCACCTATTCTATCATGTTCCACATTATTTCCATTGCCCCCTCTATCATTACCAGCATTAGGAATATTAACTTGCTCTATTATATCGCTTAAACCAACCACCAGTTGTAAACCAGTTGAATTGTCTACTTCAATCTCAGATTCACTAGTTCTTTCTACTACTTGATCCTGTCTAACTTCTCCTAAAGACCTTTGAAGTTCAGAGTTAGATGGAACTAACGTTTTAGCCCTACCTCTTCTTGGTATAAACAATCAATCAATCAAAACAAAGTGAATTTTTGAATTTTTTTTTTGAAAATTTTTTCTTTTTAATGCAATTGAAAAGAGGTAAAAATAACTCCTATTAAATTACTTGACACTTAATTACTATGGAATCAATTTCTTAGCTCCCTGGCAACGGTGCCAATTTGATGAGTGAACCTTTAGTCGCCTTAAGTCCGCGTCAAAAATAATTTAACCGAATTAATGTAATATAGCACCAATCCGGGTCGTGTTCACTTTGAGAAGCTGAAAATAAAATTAATTCCTAATAATTGAATGCGAGCAACCTAAACTGAAATTAAAATACTTCTTTTTGGTTTTTTTAATAAAAATAATTGAAATGAATTTTGATAAAAGAAATAGAAAATGAAACACTCGAATAAACGATGATAATAATCAATCATCCAACTCAACAACGTGGGCAATCATCACTTCAATAGATATGGGAGTTAAAAATAATGAATTAAAGAATTATAATTAAGCTTTTAATCCAACAACTGAGCCACTTCGAATTGCCACAAAATATTTTCCAAACTTCCAATTTACTAACTGCCACCAGAATAGTAAAAAGGAATTAAGGATAATAAAACCACTGCTTAATTGTAACTCTTAAATTCAAATAATAGAATTAAAGCTTTCAAAAGATTATTTGATCCAAGATTCTAAGCCACCTTAGAAAATCACAAAATTTTAACTCTGAAATCAATATAAACGTCATACCAGAATATTATAATTGAAATCAAAATTAAATCAGTCCAATATCAATTGTTAAACAATAATTCAGTCACAATAATCTCCAAAATAAATCCCATCAAACAATAGAAATTGTTCCAATATTTAGAAAAACTATCATAAGACCTAGGAATTGTTAAACAATTATTGGACAGGAAATTAAAGTAATTAAAAAAATCCCCTTTGAAGAATCAAGCTCTTGTCATTGTTGTTGAATCAAAGAATTAAAGATCTAGCCAAGAATTTCCATCATGGATCCAAACGTTGCAGCTATCAGAAGCATCAAGAACGGCCGTGCGAATCTGTCTCCTTGGATGAATTAATTGTGGGGGGTGTGAATGAATGAAAGATAGATGAATGGTTTGGTGAATGGATTGAATGAATGGTGATCCTCTTCGTGTGGGCTTGGTGAATGGATTGGAATGATTGGCCGCCAAATCCTCCCTTTGCTCCAGGCGGCGTGTGTTAATGAATAGAGGAATAATGCGTGTGCGGCGCGTGCTTGTGGAATCCCTAGCATGTTTCCCTTTATAGAAAAAGAAATAATAAAAATAATAATATAAGATAATAGAAAAGATAATATATTTGGTCATTTATTTAATGAATATCTAAGATAATGCATCATTTGATAGATCTGCTATTTTAAACTCAATAATCTTAGATTTTCTAATTTTAAACTCAAAATCTTTTAAAATTATATTGATAAATATATTTAATTTGAATTTATCTTTTGATTCCAATTTCTTCCAATAATACCCTTAATTTGACTTTAATTTCAATATAATATCATTAATCATAATTAATGCAATTAAGCTCATGAAAGGTCAAATAGTAGCACTAAAATCTTTAAAAATACTGCAATTTCATATAGTAAAATATGATTATTTCTGTAAGAGATAAGATATAAATGAAACCAACAGAAGACACAAATTACGTGTGTTTGGGGCCCACAATATGCCTTGCCATTCCCTCGTTCCAGTTGCTTTTTACTAAAAGGATGCATTCTTCCACAGTCCATTCCCAAAAATCTGAAAAAAATTGAAACGGGTTCTACAAATCCAAACGTAGTCCAAAACATCTAGTCCAAAAAGGAGGAAGAAAACGCGTTGCAGGAATGATATCAAGGGGAAACCAGATATTGCAACTCGCAGCGGTAAGCTGATTATAGCTCAAAGGTTTGTGTTTCGCTTCAATGCTTTGAAGTTTTCACTGTCTGTATCTTTTTCAGTGATCATCGTCTCGTCAATCTAATCCCATACGAACCCTAAGAGTGCTATGGAAGGAGAAGACGAATTCCAAAGCGCTAAAAGCGATGTAGAAGAAGAGATCTTATCAAAAGCAAGAGAAGATCATTGGAAGAGAGAATTGGATCGACTGCGAAAAAATATTAATTCATCAGTGAAAAGGTCAGCTTACGCAATTTTCACAGTATGGAACTAATTAGCTGTTTTTGGTGAATGAAAGGGATGTGAAGAAATTAATTAAAGTAAAAACTAAATGAGGACAGTATTTCTATTTCTTTTATATTACCTAAGTACCTAAATGTGAAGAAAAGAACAGTATTTTTGGAAAAGCGGTAGAGAAGTACTCTTACATAAGTATATATGAGGAGATTATCTCGTTTCATAAAAAAATATTGTTTAACGTGTGTGGGAATTCAAACGCTCGCTATGACAGAGTAGCTCTTTCGATAAAAATATTATTAGATATTTTGGTAAAAATTCATTCAGTGTACTATCCTGGTAATTCGGCAGTATTTTGATAAATAAGTAAATAATTCATACAGTGTAGTATCATGGTAATTCTGCAGTATATTGATAAATAAGTAGTTCTTTCAATAGAAATATTATTAGATATTTTGATAAATAATTCATACAATGTAAGTATCCTGGTAATTCTGCCTTATTTTGATAAGTAAGTCATACACTGTAGTATCCTGGTAATTCCGCAGTACTTGTCTCAAAAAGCCTTTCTTTTTTTTCCCTAAGTAAAATCCGCCCGTTTTTTAAAAAAAGAAAAGAAAAGAAAGAGACTGTATTTTTAATGATGCTGTCGGTATGATTCATCTTTTTATCAAACAAAAAAATTGATGTTGTCTTGTATATATATAATACAACGAAAATGCAAACCTTAATACAACTAAACAAGAATACTAAAAAGAAAAATAATAAAATAGAAAAAAAAGAAAAAAACCAAACCAAACAAAGTTAGGTAATAATATATCCTGAGAACAGTTGTAAAAGATGAACACAATCTTGGAGAATAGACAGAGTACGTAGCCGCGCTCATGACTTTATTTGTCCATTAAATATTCTGGGCAACTTTGGATCTTCAGCCTGGATCGAAATACCATACATCTCATAGGACTAGCCACAGTT
>JANTPZ010095376.1:0-13504 GCA_025593235.1 Vachellia pachyceras | reverse complement strand
GAGGCGCATCCACCTTTGGAATCAAGGCAATAATGGTTCCATTGATGTCCTTGACTTTCTGAGGAGAATAAAATATCTCCTGCACCATGCTGATCACCAAAGGGCCTACATGATCCCATTGGCTTTGAAAGAACAGAGGATTTAAGCCATCGGGGTCCTGGAGCCTTTAAGACACCCATACTAAAAAGTGCGTGTTATTTGTCGCCCCTGTACAAAACTACATTGGTTGGGGACAACCATATGAGGTAACACACCCTTAAGCCTTGATGCTAACACTTTGGTAACAACTTTGTAAATTACGTTGCATAAGCTAATGGGATGGAAGTCCCGAAAGGATTGAGGCGCATCCACCTTTGGAATCAAGGCAATAATGGTTCCATTGATGTCCTTGACTTTCTGAGGAGAATAAAATATCTCCTGCACCATGCTGATCACCAAAGGGCCTACATGATCCCATTGGCTTTGAAAGAACAGAGGATTTAAGCCATCGGGGTCCTGGAGCCTTTAAGACACCCATACTAAAAAGTGCGTGTTATTTGTCGCCCCTGTACAAAACTACATTGGTTGGGGACAACCATATGAGGTAACACACCCTTAAGCCTTGATGCTAACACTTTGGTAACAACTTTGTAAATTACGTTGCATAAGCTAATGGGATGGAAGTCCCGAAAGGATTGAGGCGCATCCACCTTTGGAATCAAGGCAATAATGGTTCCATTGATGTCCTTGACTTTCTGAGGAGAATAAAATATCTCCTGCACCATGCTGATCACCGAAGGGCCTACATGATCCCATTGGCTTTGAAAGAATAGAGGATTTAAGCCATTGGGGTCCTGGAGCCTTTAAGGCACACTACAAAAAAAAAAAGATTAATTTGCAGCGGTTCTTTTGTAGCGGTTTTAGAAAACGCTACAATGCATTGTTTTTGTAGCGGTTTTAAGCCAAGCTGCTACAATTTTGTAACCCTTTCAACCAAATGAAGCTAAAACAAATTTTGTAGCGGTTTTATTGTAATAAAACCGCTACTAGTTTAAAGCGATATTAGCGCTAGATGGCGGGACGTGAGTGCCAAAATAGTAGCGTTAATTTGTAGCGGTTTTATATAACTAAACCGCTACAAATTAAAAATGTAAAAATGAATTTTTTAAAAAAATCTGATTTGAAATTAGTAGCGGTTCTAAACCCGCTACAAATTCAATAAAACCGCCACAAAATCAAAACTGTTGCAAACACCGTTACATAAAACACTACAAATTTGAATTTCAAATTTTAGAAAATCTGATTTGAAATTAGTAGCGGTTCTAAAACCGCTACACATTCAACAAAACCGCTACAAAATCACAACCGCTGCAAATACCATTACATAAAATGCTACAAATTTTAATTTCAAATGTAAGAAAATCTGATTTGAAATTAGTAGCGGTTCTAAAACTGCTTCAAATTCAACAAAACTGCTGCAAAATCAAAACTGCTGCAAATACCATTACATAAAACGCTACAAATTTAAATTTTAAATTTCAGAAAATTTGATTTGAAAACCGCTACAAATTCAAAAAAAAACCGCTGCAAAATCAAAACCGCTACAAATATTGTTACATAAAACGCTACAATTTAAATTTTAAATTTCAGAAAATTTGATTTGAAATTAGTAGCGGTTTTAAAACCGCTATAAATTCAACCAAAACCGTTGTAAAATGTAAAACCGTTACATAAAACACTACTAAATCGTACAAACATATTATAAATACCCTCACTCTCTCATTTCGTTTTCGCTTCATTCTTCATCATCTTTCTTCTCTCTTCTTCATTTTAATCTCCCTTCTTCTTCATTTTTACCTAAACATTTTATTTTTTAACTTTTAATAATTTGTTTAAATATTTCTTAGTTATCTTTATTATTTTTATCATACTGATGTCATTTTATTTTGATTTTAGGTTTATTGAATATTTAATACCTATCATTTTCAAGCTATCACTTCGTTATCAACATTTTTCTCCTGTTTCAAAATATAACATTAATAATTCAAAAATTAATATATATTTAATATTAACATTTCTACTTTAAAATTAAAAAATAATAAAAAATACATTCATTGCTCAATTAAATTTAATTGAATAAAATAATGAAAATTTAAACATGAAATTATTTTAAAACATTATATCAACAAAAAAGTACTTTTGGCGGGATATTTATTTTTATAAATTTTAAATAGCATTTGTAGCAGTTCACTAACCGCTACTAAAATAAACGCCAAAATTCTAAGTTTTATTTACTGTTACTTTTAAATTTTACCACTAAAATTTAGTGGCGGTTACAAAACCGCTACAAATTTAATTAAATTTTTTAATATGAAAATTCAAATTTTCCCTCAAAAAATTAGTAGCGGTTTTTCTCTATGCGTAGCGGTTATGTATAACCGCTACAAAATCGTTTGCCACGCTGAATTTTGTAGCGGTTTATAGAACCGCTACTCATGCTATTAATAGCATTTTAAACCGCTATAAATACAATAAATTAACCGCTGTTAAAACATGTTTTTTTTAGTGACACCCATACAAAAAAGTGCGTGTTATTTGTCGCCCCTGTACAAAACTACATTGGTTGGGGACAACCATATGAGGTAACACACCCTTAAGCCTTGACGCTAACACTTTCGTAACAACTTTGTAAATTACGTTGCATAAGCTAATGGGACGGAAGTACCGAAAGGATTGAGGCGCATCCACTTTTAGAATCAAGGCAATAATGGTTCCATTGATGTGCTTGACTTTCTGAGGAGAATAAAATATCTCCTGCACCATGCTGATCACCAAAGGGCCTACATGATCCCATTGGCTTTGAAAGAACATAGGATTTAAGCCATCGGGGTCTTGGAGCCTTTAAGACACCCCTACTAAAAAGTGCGTGTTTTATTTCTTGGGGAGAAGCCATACGCCCTAGATTCTGAATCGCACTCAGAGAGATGATAGGGAAATGTTCACCAAAATTTATGCTATAGGGCTAGTGAGGGGAGTTCGTGAAGAGTTGCTGGAAGCACTTCATTCCCAGCAAGGTAATCCTCTCACTATCATAGAGCCATTTTCCATTCTCATCTTGCAGTGCTTCAATTTTCTTTTTCCTCTTCCGAATGTTTGTCATTGTGTGAAAATACTTCGTGTTCCTGTCTCCATAGTGAAACCACTTGCACCAGGATCTTTTGAGCCACATTATGTCTTCTTGAACCAGGCACTTCTCTAATTCAACCTACACCTCATATCTCTTGCTATCCCAAAAAGAATCCTGCTATGCCTTGTCGTTTAGTTGCTCCAACTGTCTCAACAGATCTTCTTTTCGCCCATCAATATTACTAAACACCCTCTTATTCCACCCTTGAGTGGCCTTACAAAAATGTTTGACATTCTCATTCCACATGTTTTCCATATTCCAGCTTCCCTTCACAAAATGCTCGAATCCCTCATGAGACACCCAAGGAGCAAAGAATCTGAAGTGCTTACTTCCTTTGGATTTTAGGACCTCTTCCTTGAGCTTTAGAAGTAACGGATAGTGGTCTGATTTCAACCTTGGGAGGTGAATGACTGAAGGAAAATTGAAGAAATTCATCCAATCCGCTTTCACGACGAAGCAGTCAATAAGGCTACCAGAGTTGCTACGTTGCCAGGTGAATCTCGGTCCCTGGTACTCCAGTGAAGTTAAGCCCTTCTCTTTATACCAGCTAGCAAGCTTATGATAAGGTCTTGGAGGTGTTCTAGCAACAGAGTTACGATCCCCACTGCTCAGATTGGAGTTAAAGTCACCACCCATGCACCATCGCCCTACACCTTGGTTTGATAAAGGCGTTATCGAAATTTCATGGAAGGTGGCCTTCGGGAGTTCTCACACAGCGCCTCTGACTCTCGGCACTTGTTTGGTACGCGGGGTGAGTTATCCTGTGTTTGTGTAGATCGAACGGAAAAAAGTATATATTCTTTGGTTGGAAATCGATAGCAGTTGGGAAAAAAATATTTTTAAAATATCAATAAAAAACAATAGCGTGTATGTAGAAATTGAGGTTTTAAATCGGTTTGTTTGATAGAGCGTTTAGAAAAGTCAAACGCAAGTTCAACAGTATTTTTTTAAATAAAATAATCTTCTTCACATATTTATCTCGATTTATGTAAAAGTACTTCTCTATCGCATTCCCAAACGGGCACAATACTTGAAAAAGTTATGAGTATAAATAATAATATTTTTTTGAAGAAAAGGACAGATAAATAAAATCTTGACACACAGTAGCTCTATTTAACAACACTTCTTAGAAGTCAAAAACCTATTTAACAGTATTTTTCAGCAAAACGAGATAACATCCTTCACATATTTACTTCAACTTACGTAAAAACATTTTTCCATCGTATTCCCAAACGGGCTCCGTGACTGAGTTGTCTGCGTATCTTTCATTATCTCTCAATTATATTTTATATCCTTTTGCTATCTTATGTAATTTTTTATATTGATTTTATCTTGATATTATAAATCAATGACTATAAATATAAAATATCACATATGTATTATACACTATTGAAATAATCAATAAGAACTCTATCTTTTATTGCTATAAAATTTTCCCTCGCTCATCTTTCCCTAACAAGAGTGTTTATTCCTTTAAATTAGGTTGGCACACAACCTAAGGGGAGCAATAGTTTGACAACTGTACAATTTCAAGAAAGAAGAAATATACATACTTTTTTACCCTATTTATAAGTAATTTTCTACGTGTTTCACTGAAAAACATTAAAATCTCATTAACTTTGTTTTATAACTGAAGAACCTTTTAACCGTACTTATATTTTATATATAATATATTTCATGATAACAAGTTAATACAATAATAAATAAAAATTAAAATTTTACATTTATTTAAAAATTTGATGATGTGAGATGTTACTTACGAAGAAAAAGGAAAAAAAAATTCTCTCATTGCACCATATATAACTAGGCATATGGTAGTATATATTCAAAGCATTATTTATCAGGAGATGAACTTATGGGCTTTGTTCTTGTTTGTCCTAATATTGGCTTTAAGAGTGTTGGCATTAGTAGAATTACGATGTCCTTGCATCCCCTTCGTAGGATGGGTTATCATCAAAGTTGAATTTAACAAATAGTTATTTTTAACAATACAGTAAATCAAAATTTAAATTCCAGTTGAAATAAATGCTCACATTAAGTATTTGATCGTACTTCGAAATGTGATTCCTTAAAAGAATACTTGTACTTTAACAAGAAAATGAACAAAGGATGGTTTTTTTGACCAACCGAAGTATCCATTTGGATAATTACTTTTCCAACGTAATTTACGATTTATAAGATAAGTATGTAAGAGGAGCTTTATTTCAATTTGCATAAACATATTTTTGTGATGTCATCCTAAGGAGGTTCTAAGCTTGTCATGAAATGCCAAGTGCTTTGGATGAGCCTAAGCTTCAGTGAATAAGTATGCTATTTACTCAAAATCTCTCATGATATGATGAATAAATATTTCAATATTTGCTATGGTATTAGAAATAAGTATGCTACTCAGACAAATTGAAATAAAATCCATCTCATATAGTTACTTTTTAGATTGTAAATCATATTTAAAAAGATAGTTCCATAACTAATCTAAATGTTCACTTAATATCTATGTCTGTAAAATGCTATTTGAATGAGTGATAACCTATTTTTTAAACATGATTTATGGTATATAAGATAAGTATGTAAAAAAAATTTTATCTCAACTTATATAAATATGATTTCCTAACGTTTTGACAAGTACACACAATTTTTCCATGTGGTCTTTATGGAAAACAGCATTCATCAAGTTGCTTTATGAATAGCAACCTTAATGAATTTCCAATAGTGACCGTAATGTCATTCACGTACATAAATAAGAATATAATGTAAATATTGTCATTTTGTTTGAAGAAAAACTTTTCTTACATTAATATTGAAAATTTTAATTTAATTTTTTATTTACTTAAGCATCACCAACTATTTTATAATTGAAAAAAATTAAAACGGTGAAGGGACAGGGATTTTAACGAACATTGGCCAGCAAATAAATTTGGTAGTCCTAGTAGTTCAGGAATCTCCAGAGATGCTTACGGTAAGCATCTTTACATGAATGAAAATTATGGTAGGGTTTAGTTCTCCTACGTACATAAAAGGAAACACAAAATTAACAATTTATATGTTTGGGAAAACTTTTCCCAATGATGCACGTAAATTAAAATAAAAATTCTTGAAATCCATAAAAAATCTCGAAATCCAATCCATTTGGAGAAATGATTTACGGATTTCAAGATTTTTTTACGAATCTCAAGATTCTTTTGTCTTAATTTACATGTATCGTTGAATAAAAATTGTTTCCCAAACATGCATAATGTACTAGCAACGTGAATAATTTTTTTTTATTTACCATCCGAAAAAGAAATGAGATTCCTTTTTTATTTTTGCATTGCTTTTGACCATACTACGTCCTAGATACGGAAGAAAATGATCAATCATGAACAGTGAAAACCCCCCGAAATGTCCTTTTTGAACAATCGACTAACGGTGCTAACAAAGGGCAAAGTTGCAAAGCAAAATCTTTAGACGGTGACTTTGGAGTTAATTCTTTATTTTAATATATTATGCTTTGTATTGTAAAATAAGATGCTCCTTTCCTTTGGTCCCAGCAACAAGATTTCTCACAATTGGGGTGAGAAGGATGGAAAATGTACTTTCTTACCTGTAATAGAGATGAGAAATAAAGGTATTCCAATTAGAGAAGGTCACGTGTCTTTATTTGATTTAGCAATGACCTTTAGGGGGAAGGACTGGAGATGGGTTCAAAGATAGGGGTGAGCAAAATCGCCCACCCCGCCTGGTTTCCGTAACTGTTTGATCCGTTTAAACCCGTCCAATTAAGACCTGTTACGGGTGGGGAAAGGCTTAAACGGGGCGGGGTACGGGTGCACCCACGGAGTGCCCGCGCCCTGCCCGTTTAACAAATTAAAAAAAATCACTTTAGTAAGAGGTGGCAGGTGCAGACATGCAAAGCAAGCAGGGTCCCCTTCAGTGATCAGTCTCTGTCTCATCTCATCTCTTAGTCTCTGCTCTTTTGTCTCTCACTCGTCTCTCTCAACTCCCAGACCTCAGTCTCTCATGCATAATGTACCAGCAACGTGAATAATTTTTTTATTTACCATCCGAAAAAGAAATGAGATTCCTTTTTTATTTTTGCATTGCTTTTGACCATACTACGTCCTAAATACGGAAGAAAATGATCAATCATGAATAGTGAAAACCCCCGAAATGTCCTTTTTGAGCAATCGACTAACAGTGCTAACAAAGGGTAAAGTTGCAAAGCAAAATCTTTAGACGGTGACTTTGGAGTTAATTCTTTATTTTAGATGTATTATGCTTTGTATTGTAAAATAAGATGCTCCTTTCCTTTGGTCCCAGCAACAAGATTTCTCACAATTGATCATTTGTGAAGGCGACAACGAACGAGATCTGGCTGTCAGCTGGAACGACGAACAAGATCTGGCTGTCAGCTGGAACGCGAAGGCGACGACGAACAAGATCTGGCAGCTGGAACGTGAAGACGACGAACGAGATCTGGCTATCGGCTGGAACGTGAAGAAGATGACGACGAACAAGATCTGACTGCAGGCTAGAACTCGAAGATGATGATGATGAACGAGATCTGGCTGCCGGTTGGAACGAGAAGATGATGACGATGGGTGAGAAATGAGAATTGTAAGTTCCAGGTCCTCTTACTCTAAATCGCTACTAGTAAGATCCTAACTTCTCCGTCCATGCTTTAATGGGGGTGAGAATTAGAGGGACATGGGTGGGATTATTGAATCTAAGATGTTGTTTCCTTGCTGCTGTAATTTTGAATCTAAAATGCTATAATGTTGCTGCTGTAATATTAGATGAAAGTGGATGAGAATTGCTGTAATATTGTTGCAGCTTGTGAACTGAACTCAAGGAGAGGAAAGGGAGTTGTTGGTACGGGTAACCTGTTACCCGTACCAACCCGCTCGTTTTGGCCCGTACCCATTTGAACGGGTCAAAACGGGTTTGACCACAAGTACGGGTTGCCTCACAGGGCAGCCCTGCTCGCCCGTTGCTCTCCCTATTCAAAGATTCATGGATATGGTAATGGATTGGAATAATGTGGAAATGCAAGTCATCTGTGAAACTCCAGGCATAATTGTGGAGTTTGTGTGCGCCAACAGCAAACAAGCACAGGGATTAATATATGATTCTAGTCTCCTATCATGCTTTCCATGAATAATGCCCCAACAACATCTTTAAAGAGAACGCCAGATGATTATTGAACCCGTTTGGGAACGTAATAGAAAAGTACTTTTATATAAGTTTAGATAAATATGTGAATGAGATTATCTTGTTTTGCATAAAAATAATATTAAATGTTCGTTTAAGCATCCCAGAAGCTCAAGTAAATGGGGTAATTGTTTTTAATAATTGTGACACATTTTTAATGATAACATCACAACTAAAGATGACTTTTAATGGCGCCTTTTTTTTTGAGTTTCCCACCCGGTCTCCGGAGCTTCGTCCTGACTAATCCGGATCTGATCCGCGTCGCACACTTATAAATGGTAGGTGAATCTCCCAACGATGACTGCTACATACATAAGAACTCGAACTCGAGATCAGCGCCTTTACAGATAGTCACTACAATGGAGATTCATTGCTACTGAAAATCTTTGAACAATGATTTTTTATGCTTTCAGCGGCTATGATCAATTTTTGTCATGATGACAATTTCACTAGAAAAGCCATAGCTTCCCCTCTCAATGACCAACCACCCCACATAAAGTTGTGAGAGTTGCAGTTTGCTGATAAAGGAAAAGCAAGGGTCTCTGTCCTTGCTATTTGTGTGTGTGTTGGGTGTGTGGGCCATCTGTGGGCAATATAAAAAAATTGATTTTTAGCGGTGACAGATTTTTTACAATGAGAAATTGTTGCCAAAGAATCGCCGTATTGTCGAGGCGATTTATTGGTAGCCGCCAAAAGGTACATTCAACAGCGACTTTTATTGCTGTCGATACTTTCACAACTATTAAAAAATAATAATTTACTCCAGTGACTGCCACATCATCACTGGTTGACGCGATGTCATCGACGATTATCACATCACCACCATTTCCAGCACACCATGTATTGCCACATATCCCCCACCTTACCTACGTCACACATGTTGCCTCCTTGCATTGACACATTTTGCCAATTAATAAATCTGAAAGTTTACCTTCTCCAGGAATCAGACCTCCAACCCCTTAGAGGTGTTGCGAGCCTTTGCTAGTTGAGTTGCAATGCAATGACTTTACATATTTTAAAAGCATATTTAAATATATATAGATATATAATATTTTACTACATAATAAATTATAGCCATTTATATATACATCATGTAAATATATTATTTGTAAATATATCTATATATACAATATCTAATATTATTAAAAACTAAAAGTAAATTGGATGATAATTTTAATATATGTATTTATTATTTATATATTTACATTTTATTTTATGTAATATATTATTGATTGAATAATAATTTGTATACATTTATATAATTATTAATTTCATAATTTTTATTTTTAGGTAAAAACATTATTTTTAGGTAAAGAAATTATTTTTAATAAAAAATTTACAAATAAAATAAATATTAAATTTGTTTACTTTCAACAGTAACGGTAAAAGTCGCCACTGAAAGTTTAACCTTCAACCGTGCCTTTTCTTTCCATGCTGAAAGTCTTTTTTTTTAGTACGAGAAGTACTATATTGTCTAAAGAAAAAAATATTTCACTATTAAAAATAATGCCAATTTCCGGACATTTTTCCTGTATAATATATTAACTGATAAAACTGATACATAATTAAATAAAGAGAGTAATTACTAAACATTAAAATATATTTTAAAGATATTACGCTTTATGATATAAAACAATATATTTATGCTGTATATATAATAATTAATTAAATATCAATATTTAGTCTTTGCATAAAATAAAATATTAAAGGTAATAAGAATTAAACTAAAAAAGAAATATGAAAAGACGTGTTTGGCCACAAGACGCTCTTCCAAAAATATCTTTGACGCTTTAAATACTTCGCTTTGGAGAAATTTCTCCGTACGTGAGCCAGTGCTCTGCTTTTAGCCGATCCATCACTTCCTGTAAATTTCTCCGGCTGGTTACAGTATTTCAATTCCAACGCCTTCCTATCGAATGCAGTGATTATTGCAGCCATGGCAAGTCGAATCACGGCAGCGTCTTCGTCCTTTGGCTTTAGTAGTAAAACTAAGTATAGATATGATGTTTTCCTCAGCTTCAGAGGTGAAGATACTCGCCACTCCTTTATTGTCTTCCTCTACGAAGCTTTGCGTCGAAAGGGAATCAATGCCTTCATTGATGACAAGAAGCTTGGGAAAGGAGAAGAAATCTCTCCTACGCTTCTTAAAGCCATTGAGAGATCAAGGATTTCCATTATTGTGTTCTCTAGGAACTACGCTACTTCTACATGGTTCCTGGAGGAACTCGCCCACATTATTTGGTGTAAAAAGCATAAGAATCAGGTGCTTATGCCCATCTTTTACAAGGTGGATCCGTTGGATATTCAATATCTGAGAAACAGCTTTGGAGATGCCATGACTGCTCTTAAAGATAGGTTCAGAGGTGACAAGAAGAAAGTGCGAAAATGGAGATCTGCTTTGTCTAAAGCTGCTAGTTTGTTATTAGCTTGGCTCTTCCAAGATGGGTATAGGCTTTCCTTATTCTTTTTCTGATTCTCCGTTGTTGATCAAGTTTAATTTTCAAATTCTTACTTGATAATTGGTTCGTGGTTGCTGATGATATAACATGCTGTTAACCATACTTGTAATTTTAGTAGGTGATTCTTTCTCTTCCGGTTCACAGGTCACTTTGTATCTTGATTTATATATTTCTTTAGTTTTTTGGACGAGGTTTTGAGATTTTTTTTTAATTTTCAATTTTAAGTCTTCTAACATAAAACATTTTTAATTCAAATTTTAACTGCAAGTTTTACTCAGTATTAACTTCTGAAATTGTAATATATTATTTAGCTGATATGTGATTAGCACTTTATCGATGTGGAATGCTGAAGACGAATACTTATATATCCTTAATTCCGCATCAAATGTGACTTGCTCTTAGCAACGAATATCCATCGTTCCTGACAGTTCTTCTTATGCCGCTGCTAAATTCAATTCTATTTGATATATATATATATATATAAACACCCTTTTTGGGCATCTTATGAATATTTTAAAGAAAATCCTAAATTTCACTTTTGTAGGGATGAATCTTTGTTTATTAGAAGAATCGTTGAAGATGTATATACTATATTACCTCTTAAACGCTTACATGGCCCTGAGTGCATGGTAGGACTTGAGCCTCGCATAAAAGAAGTGATGTCAATTTTGAATGAATCAGGTGATAGTGTTTGTATGCTGGGAATTCATGGAACTGGTGGAATTGGCAAAACAACTTGCGGGAGGGTGTGATTGGTTTGGCTTTGGAAGCAGGGTCATTATAACAACAAGAAATAAGTAATTACTTATTGCACGTAATGTTGAGAAAAGATATGAAATGATGAGTCTAAATGAGTATGACTCTCTGAAACTCTTTAGTTGGCATGCATTTCATATGAGCGAACCTCCAAAAAGCTACCAGCGTATGTCCAGTCGTGTGATAAATTATACGCAGGGACTTCCTTTGGCTTTAGGAGTAATAGGTTCCAATTTGAAACATAAAAACTTGATGGAATGGAGGTCTACGTTGGAGCAATATGACCAGATTCCAGAAAAAACAATTCAAGAGGTTCTAAAGATAAGCTATGATTGCTTACAAGATGATGCTAAACGCATTTTTCTAGATATTGCATGTTTCTTTAAGAATGAGGTATTGGAGTACATCAAAGAAATATTAGATGCTTGTGATTTTGGTGCAAGGTTTTATATTGAAGTACTTGTTGATAAATCTCTTATATTTATCGATGATGGTGATCGCTTATGCATGCATGATCTAATTCAACAAATGGGTAGAGAGCTTGTTAGGCAGGAGGCTCCATTAAATTTGGGTAAACATAGTCGATTATGGTACCACGAAGATGTTCTTACAGTACTGTGTGAAAATTTAGTAAGAATCTAAACCTTATTTGTTTTAAATTTATTTTTCCATTTGAATATCTTACAAATTTTACCTTTGGACTTGAATTGTAGGGGAGCAATGAAATTGAAGGAATAATGCTTGATTCGCCTCAACAAGAAGAAGTAATGTGGAATGGTATGTCATTTGAGAAGATGAATAACCTCAGGATTCTGATCATACGGAATGCCCAATTTTCAGTTGGTCCTAAATATTTTCCCAACAATTTAAGATGCCTTGATTGGGAGGGATATCCTTCTAAAACTTTACCACCTGATTTTTCTCCAAAGAAACTAGTTTTCTTAAAGTTATGGAAGAGTCCCTTCAAATTGAAAGAGACATTCAAGGTAATTTATTTACCCTTTTTAATTATGTGTTGATCAAGTTTATTTAGCTATTAGCTAACATTTTCTTCTAGGAATCAAGAAGAAATCACTTTTCAATTGCAAATGCATAAATTTCCTTCTGTTTTAAAATAATTAAGCAACATATATAATTCCGATTTTTTGAAATACTAGTATAGTTGTTATTAAAATTGCATTGTTACCTTTGTTTTAGATTTTGCTCATATATATGTTGATACAGCCTCCAATAATTTCGCATATATGTATGCTAATGCAATTGAAGTTGAATTTATGTTGGAATTGTTTAAATAAGACTTGTATGCATGCGTTTTTTTTTTCTTTTTTAATACGAAGGAGGCTTTTCAAAAATAAAGTGGTCTGCATAAGATTAGATTTTTTGGGGCCAACATATAAGTGGATAAACAAGAGGGATGATGAAATATTTTGCTTAACACATAATATCTCTTGATAGTCGTCTTTAATTTAAATTAATTAATTTATTATTTATTTTAATTTGCAGAGATTTGAACATGTGACGTATATGAATTTCTCATCTTGTGAATTCATCACAGAAATACCTGACGTCTCTCAATGCCAAAGTTTAAGAACAATGTTATTTGAATCTTGTCACAATCTAATCAAAGTCCATGATACAGTGGGATCTCTATCTAAGCTGGTTGAATTAAATCTTAATAGATGCACCAAACTCACAAGCTTTCCTCAAGAAATCAAGATGCCATCTCTGCAAGTGATTTATCTCAGTGATTGCAAGAGTCTCATCTACTTCCCTCGTATAGTGGGAAACATGGATGCTTTAATGGCTATTTATGCAGAAGAAACTGGTATTAAAGAGCTCCCACCTTCCATTGGAGATCTTCAGGGCCTTAAAGTTTTATCTATGAAGTCTTGTAAAGATCTTAAGGATCTTCCAAGCAGTTTATTCACACTGCAAA
>JANTPZ010095375.1:0-28232 GCA_025593235.1 Vachellia pachyceras | reverse complement strand
TATATATTACACAGACACGCAATTTATAAGTTGATCAAAATTCATTGAAATTAATCTAAAAGGAACTTCACTATCAAAACATCTCATATAAGAGGGAGGTCATTGGTTGGACCCACTAATACTTATAAGCGTTTCCTAAAAGTGCTTGAAATTGGCATTTTCTTATAGTATTACTCAAAAACTAACCTTCAAATCAATCTATAATTAGCTCTATGTGCATTGCTAATGTTAAGGTGTGTATACACACACTTTATAAATTGATCAAAATTCATTGAAATTAATCTGAAAGGAACTTCAATAACAAAATATCTCATATAAGTAAGATTTTAAACACTCAATCCATTTCATGTATAGTAAGAAGTGTTTGACAAACGAAAGATGTCGGATTGAATAAAAAAAGAGAAATTTATTTGGAGGTCCCAAATAAGGAATTTATTTAATGAGTGGTCCTAATTTTAAAAATATTTATCAAAAGGTCCCATTGACAACATGAGGTGTTGTCAATATAACGCATGATGTTGTCAATGTACAGGACCTCATGTGTGATCATGATTAACCATCAAAGTGTTTTGGTCAGTGTAATTGGGATGTGGCCTCTTCTAGAATGGTGGGTAGAATAATAATTAGGGTTGCATGGAAAATTAAAATAAGATGGAAATGTGATAATTAAGAAACGGACCATACCTGAGGGCGAAGGAGGGGCCTATGGTTCTGAAAAAGTGGGAATCCTAATAAATGATGGACAAAGTTAACATATGTTTGGTTCCATTTGACGATGACAATAGATATTTATGTTGTTTGACAATCCGTTAAGAAGTCTCAAAAGCACGTTTAATATTGTTTTTTCGTAAAACGAGATAATCTCCTTCACATATTTTCCTCACTTTATATAAAAGTATTTATCCACCGCATTGCCAAAGAAACCAATTTGGTGAGAGATCATGCCAGATAAACTAGTGGTATCAAAAGTTCAAGTCTCAACACATAGGATATATAGCTTCTGAAATCAATATAATCTTACAATCTAGCGACACGAAAGCTTTTTTTTAAATGGAATATCACATGTTTAATCTAATTAATCAATGTACCAAAACATGTTCTGCATTAGGCCAAGGGAGTGGGATATTTGTTGTCATGATCATATTCTTCAAAGGGAGGATTACCATGAGATCTAACTACTTGAAAGTTGAATAACAGTTCTGAAACAAGTAATAACAAATTTTAATAAATTTTGAAAAAAATAAAGAATTCCCCCTTTTGTAAATGGAACCCTAAATTCTTCATAATCAAAATTGAAGTCCCATTGTATTGTGTGGTGGTCAAAATCAATGTCAAAGGTTAGACAGAAAGTGAGCTTAGGGTTACTAGAAAGTTTTCTGCTGTAACTTTTCTTTTCTGTTATCCAATGGCTGTAAAGGGACATACCGAGTCAAAAAAGTGTTTTGGACTGCTTGGAATTCGGTGCACCAAACCTGAAGAAAGCAAGAGCCAAAGAGAGTGAGAAATAATAATAATAATAATACAGTTACTACTACACATTTTCACATAAAGACAAGCTTTAAAAAATAGAATATACAGAGATGCCAAATGACTAGCTAGTGGCTGCAAAAAAGGAATCTATATACTGATAAGTATTTGTTTTGATAAATTTTTAATTATGATTCAGTATCTAAACAATAGATAGATGAGACTTGTTCTAAATGTTCCTATTATTCTCAATTTTGTCTTGATTCTAATATTCTATACCTCAGTAAAATTTGAAGATACCAGTCTTGAAAAGGTACTGATACGCAGAATAGTAAATAATAACTTGGTACTCAATTATGTCAAAAGAAAAATCCTGGATAATATCCCATGTTATATAGAGATAATAAAATCTCACATGGTATTCTTTTTAATGCACAAAGCACTTTCGTTGATGGAGACATACTAAATGCCAGTTAAGAAGATTTAGTTTGATTTAACTATCCTTGTTTAGGTCGGTAAATCCCTCTACTTAATATAAAAAGGAGTAATTTAATATTTATGGATTGTATGGTTAATAGAGTTAGTCTAGGAATTAGCCATTTCTTTAATGTGAGCAAAACCTTTACATAACATAGTGAAAGAAATGATGAAACAGGGAGAATCAAATCATTTAAAGGTAGATGGAGCTTCAGTATAGCTTGCCTTTAGTCCTTGTGGCGTTGGATATTTACCTTTTATTATTGATATGTATCATTGTCCTCCAATTGGATCTTCTTTTAAACACTTCATATCGTAGACACATCTCCTAGAGGCTTGAGTCATGAGAAGCATTTTACATTGAACATCTTCTAAACCTACATTACTTTAATAGGGAGGATTTATCAGGCTCCATACTAATTCAATTTAAACTGCATTCACAAAGTTCAAATTTAAAACCCCCAGTACAACCTTTTACCAGTTGAATCATGTGGTTGATAGTAGTCATTAGAAGCATTTTATGACCAAACTGGACCAAGCTGTTTGGCAAAGCTCTGCAGCAGTTACAGTCCAGGGGAAAAAAGCAAAATGGGAAAATGATATAGCAGAGAACATTGCACTGCAAAAGTTATGCACAGTACTTGGGGAAAAAATAAAAGAGCAAAAAGAAAAACAGAGTTCAGATCATTAGATGGCATGTCATGAGACAGTGCAGGCTAAAGATGATGTGCCATGTGGGAAAATGATACATCCTGGATTATTCAATTGACCCATTTGACCACAATGTGCAAGTGCAACTGTGCAAGGACAGGCAAAAGGAATATAATGTGTTATTTTTTGCCTGAAACACAATTATAGGTTTTCTAGGACATTAGTTTGCATTTCTAGGTAATCTCAGTATCATATAGTACATAAGATACCAGTAAATAAATAAATTTCATTTCACCATGCTCGCCGACCAATCTTTCGAGCCTTGCAAAAAACGCCCTAAGTCAAAGTATTTGGTTTTTGTGAGGATCATCTACTATTATTTCCCACCATAGCCAAGCATGCCAGCTCTCTGTGAAGGTAACTGCAACAATAAACAATGGAGCTAGTTTCCCGCCCTAACAAGGATATTGCTTGTCCTTGACTTATAATAAGAAAGGCAAATAACGAGGGTTTAAAACAGAGTCCCATCTCCTGCATCTGCTTTCTCCTTCATACAATGGCCTATAAGCTACAATCCCTTCAAAATTGTACAGGAAAAATAGAAACAGTATCTCAATATCCATTGCTATAACTATATATGTAGACATACATAGAACATGAATTTGGCAACGAAAGAAGAAATTATCAAGCCTTGCACCCCGGGGGGGGGGATCATCCATGACTGCCAAAAACAACACATAGGCATATCTTCAAGAATGAGCTAAACTAAGAGCACAGTGAGATTGCAACTTAAAAACTCATGATACTGGGATTGTAAGGTGCACAATAAGGTAAATTCTTAATAGGTGCTAGAGTTTAAATGTGTAAAGTCACTATCTCTTGCCACTTAGCTACCAACTTAAGCTTTCAAGAAAATCCCATTGCTCCCGATTTCTTCTTCTCATTTATTTCCAAAGTCTAGTTTCCGAAGCATGGCAAGAACTGTTAACTGATCAACGAGCTGGTGGTGGACAGATCAAATACTCTGTGAATCCATTTAAGGCCCAACCGTAAAACGAAAAACGAGTTACTGTGCATAGGCGGCGGAGGCTGTCACTCCGGTTTTGTCGCCGGCGACAACATTTCATCCGCTGCCCTTTGAACAGAACGAAGCAGCTAGAGAGAAACGACTCGGCCACCCAGGTGGGCCACGGTGCAGCCAGGCCCATGAGTGTGTGGGCTTTATTTGGGCTTACTAATTTACTTGGGCCAAGTAATAATCTAATTGTGTTAGTAAATCCACTGCATGTGAATGGACATAAACCAAATCAATGGGTAAAGAATGGACTTGCAATCCTCAAGATTGTAAATTTTTTTTTTGGTATAAACCATCCAATATACTGGGTTCATTGTTAGCCCCAGACTAATCTATACCCCTCGTGAGGAGACTTTACGGTGGTAGCGAGGTACCGATGGGACAACCTCTTTGAAGTTGCGTTAATTATCGCGGCTGTTACTCCTCAGGGTTCGAACCCTCGTCATGAGAAATGTTGATAGTAACCTTTACCAACTCTATCAAGTACCCATTGGTTCAAGATCGTAAATTCAAATCATGTGGTATAGACCACTATAGTTCATTCAGGAACGCTTTCGTTTAGGTTGGGCACAAAAAACTTAGGTGAGTTATATCCCGTACTCATAAGGTCAATGATACCTTAGCCAACATGTTAAGTTATCGTCGGCATAGAGATCCAATCCTAAAATTTAGTTTTGAGTTTGTATGGAAATTATTATTTTTTTGGAAAAACTTCCTTACTTAAATTTATATATTTAATATATTTTGTCTAATTAATATAGAATAAATGTTATAAAAGATATCAACATGTCCTGATCAAATTAGAATCAGACATCTTAAGTATGTAAGACTGAGTATACAAGTTTCTCTTTTTTTTTCTTCCCCATATTTATACTGATACATGACTTTTTAGAAAGTTTGATATATGTTAAATATGCAAAATTAAACAATTTTCATACATTAACACACAATCTGAACAATATGTGTAATAACTTATGAAAGTTGCCGCCGTATATTTAAAATTTCATTGTATATTAGTGATGGTTTTTTACAATATCATATATTGTTTTACTCTATAATTAATAAATACAGACACCAAATAATACATTTAAAATTTATTATTAGTCTTAGAAATGCTTAATAAAATTTTTTTGAGAACTTTAATTCCTATCATTTATTTTTACTAGCAATTATGGAGTGTGAAGTAAATCAAAGCTAAAAAATGGACTAACTTGCTTGTTGCAGGCTAACCAGTCTCAAACTACCAAACCGGGAATTTCAGCCCGAACCAGCCAACTCACCATTTTATTTTTTAAATTATGATATAGTTATACAAATTTTAATAAACAAGATAAATATTTACAACTCAAAGAAAACATCTTTAGAATAAATTTTCATATATTATTCATTATAATATCTTCAATAAATTTTACTTAAACATTTTTTAAAAAAATTACCCACACGCCCGTGGGTTGAAACCATTTTATTGAAACAGCCCACACTTTAGTAATTTTTTTGAGCCGAGTCAATTGTTAGTATTTTTTTGTACAAACCATCCGGTATTATAGGGTATCTTGAGTTCATTGCCCGCCCCAGACTAATCCGGACCCTCCGTGAAGAGACTTTACGGTGGTAGCGAAGTACCGATGGGACAACCTCTTTGAGGTTGCGTTAATTACCGCGGCTGTCACTCCCCAGGGTTCGAACCTTTACCCCAAGAAATGCTGGTAATATCCTTACCAACTCTACCCAGCGTTCATTGATAATTGTTAATATTTGATATCACGTGTTTACCCAACTGACCTAAATTTTGGCTCATGTTTCATGTATGACGTCATGGCAATGCTTTCACTCGACAGCATATAATCTCTCTGTTTTTTTGGGCTGCACGAGGTAGAGGGAGGTGAAACGGCAATTTAACAAGGAATATAACAAGCAGTCTAGCATTTCCTGAGCACAGAGGTTGAGTTCAAGAGAGTTGTGAAAAGTTGTTTAACTAAAAGTGAAAACTAAGAGCTTGTTTAATTTGATTTTAAAAATAGCTTTTACAAATTTTAAGGTAAAATCTATGTTTTGTAAAATAAATTTTAGAAAATAACTTTTACAGATTTCGAGGTAAAACCTGGGTTTTGAAAATTGATTTATGTTTGGGAAGTTATTAGCTTTTACGGATTCCGAGAAAAAAAATTTAGTAGGAAAGAGAAAAGAGAAACAATGAAAAGTAAGAAAGAGGAAAGAGAAGAAAGAAAAAGTAGGAAAGAGGAAAGGGAAGAAAGAAAAGGTAGAAAAGAGGAAAGAGAAAAAAGAAAAAGTAGGAAAGATAAAAGAGAAAGAAGTAGGAAAAGTAGGAAAGAGAAAACATAAATTTCAAACCGAGGTTTTATAACCAAAATAACTTTTGGGAAAAAAATTTTGCTTGGACAAAGCTTTAGTTTTGAGGTAAAACCTAGGTTTTGAAACCAAATCTAGGTTTCAGAATGTGTTTTCAAACAAGCCCTAAATGAGACTTGAACCCCTCCCCCAGGAAAAAGGAAAAAAGAAAAAAATTTGTTTGGCATATACAAGACCAATTAGTTTAGGATTCATCTTGCGTAAACACGTACTTCCCAATTTTTTGTGGGTTTCGGTTTCACAGCCATTGAATTCTTGATATACTTCCCAATTTTCTGTAAGAATGTCAATGGACACAAGCAAGAAGCTTACTGAATGGAATGAATATATCATGTGAATAAATGTTACAGAGTAACAAAATTTCTCAACATCAGTATCTCAATGTCGGCTGGAAATTGAGGTAGCTTTTGGCACTATATGAAGTTTGATGTTACAAAGGATCTGTATGGAAACTCTTTTTTGCAGTAAAACCCGCAAAAAAAAAAAATCAATTAGGGACAGTCGTCATATACAATTGAAAACCTTACTTCAAGCACATTCTGGCTCGCCAGGCGGGCAAGATGATCGTAAGTTGCAAGAGCAAGAAATTAGCTTTTATTCTCTTTCTCTCTCAACCAATCAACAAAAGAGTCAAGGATCACTGGCCAAGCTTGCAAGGAGTCATAAAGTTGAAGATCTGAAAAGCTCACCTGGCAGAGACAAAAAGTCACAACATTTTTCCACATGCCATGTTAAGACTTGCCTATCTTAATAAATCAACACAATATAGTCAGGGATCAAGTAAATATTGGCATGAGTATGATTGTGAAAAAGTAATCCTGGGTTTTCTCAGAAAAGTAAACTACCATGTTATTTTCAACGCTTGGCCAATAGAGTATCCTATAGCTTATAGGCAAACCTAACTAACCTCACATGATAAAACCATGGATGAGTAAGAACCGCACGTTAATAAAATTCAAGGAAATGTCACAACAGCATTACCTCATTAAAGAAACGGTAAAAATTACTCCATTGATCCAAGTTGACAGCCCTGTAGTCACTTTGCATCTGCCACAAGCCCACAACAGTAGTTCAATTGTAAGAAAATAATTCCTGAAAAAATATCTTGCTCATAAATATCTTTTGAGCAACATCTTCTGAAAGGATAACACATTGCGCATTGTGAGTTGTGACAGCTTTAAATGGTAGAAAACTCTTCCATCCAGAACTTGCCATGTCAGAAATCTTCAGAGAAAAATATACTTAACACATGCATATAATTTTAAATCATGGACCACAGAAACAAAATAACTGCATAAGATAAAAGACTAATCATAAGATTATGGGGATTAAGAATAAACAGGTTGATCTCATGTGAAACAGAAGCATGATAGAAGATGTTGCCTACCTTTAGATAATCAATTAATAATTTGACCTGGGTGGGAAATTGGGGTCCGAGAACAATATTCAACAACTCACAGATGGTGTCAATATCTACACTCCTTTGCATGTCCTCTGAAACAGTTATTTCATGTTCCATCAATTAAGAGGGATAAAAAGTTAAGAACCAGAGCGGGCCCCATGCAAATGCAAAGAACCGGACATGAGCCACACTATTAACTGCTTATAAACATAATGAATGCCATCCTCTATACATTCTATATTCTATACGAATAAGTCTAAACTTGAGTGCAATACACCCCTGGTTCCCCACCAAGACCAAGCTTACCTATTAGGCTGTATTGAAATGCAAAGATGTAAAAATCCTCAAAGTAGCCTGACTTCATCACCTAATTAGAACATTTAAATTATATGAATAAAAACCTTCAATGGTTGATCTAGGTCAGAATGTAAGAGGACAAAAATTAAATTTTAAGTATATTAAAAAAGTACCTCTTTATCCAGCCCAATGACTGATTTTCTTAATTTAGGTAGAGTATCAACCCCTAAACATTTGAGACCTCTTCGCCACTCATCCTATTTAATAAAAAAGGTAAACATGACCCATTCAAATGCTATTTTGATAATGTTATGATACAGAAATTCGAACCAGTTAGCTAATGACGACTGGCATCTAAAACATCAATAATGCTATAAAAGAAACTATTTACAAAATAGAATGCAGTGAACAAGATGTAGTTGACATACTATAACTCTTAAAAGGATAAAAAAAACATTAACACGAGATCATTGCCATCAAACTTAATAGCCCCAAAAATTTCCTCCTCAGCATCAACAAGCGCAGTATTAAGGGATTCATTTATTATTTCTTGTTGTAAATTTTGCAATGAAAACTTATCATCAAATATATACAAATGATGTTCTATAAATCAACTCTCAACAGTACAACCTGATTTCTTCTCAAGATGCTAACAATAATGGTAAAACATATTTTCCATTTTATCACTTTCATTACCATTATAATTCCCCAATATGAGACAAGATTATGATATTGGCTCCCATATATACAGAATTTCAAATACTTGAGAAGGAATATATGTACGCATACACTTGAAAACACTGCAACACAAATAAAATATCAACTTTAAGAACTTAGCCAAGAGTTTCGCATGAATATTAATATGAAACCATGGAATTCAAAATGAGAAACTAATAAGACAAACGTGCTTGTCTGTCGAACATTCAGTAGAGTAAGTACTAAGTAGTAAGTACAGCTAAATGACTGCGAAACAATGCGCATACCTTAGAAAAATAACCCTGCTTTTCAGATTTCATTTTCCTGATAAGCATATTAATTAACAAATGTTAGATCAGCTTGGTAAAGGTAAAGCACAAAAACAAATGCTTAGTAGTAACATACCAAGCAAGCATCAGAATTTTAACGTCTGTATGGTGCACACCTAAATCTGAACAAAGGGATTCAATTCCTGCTGGACTACAAAGCAAAATATAAAAAATTTCATGAGTTGGAGTCAAATAGAAGCATATAACATCCAAGTAAGCAATTATTGTGTGTCATAATAATTGACAATTTGGTCAATGTCATTCGGTCCCCAAAACATCATACTTCAAAAGAAAGACTTCGTTACTAAATCAAATATACACATTCTGCCACTTTTGTTATTTTAGCTGGAATAAAGGAAACGGCGAACAAACTCCTAATATACATAATTTTCAGAAACAAAATACATGGATAAAAATTATTTTTCAATGTTCTCAATTTTTTCCCTATAAAAAGATCATAGATAAATACATTTTAGAGAGTAGAGACAACATAGATGAAGTGACTATATCTTAAATATTTTAATTGCCATAGTTTTCCTCCACTGTGGGCTGTTTTTTGCCAAAAAATAATGCAGATATTCACCAAGTACCATGAGGAACAGGCAAGCAGAGCAGGGATATCAATGCCCTTAACAGGATATAACTACCGAATAATCACAATTACTTGACCAAGCACGCATTAGGCATTCCAAGAATAGATTAAGACAGAATGCCAATTTCTCAATACTAAATAACAATAAAAAAACCTGTAATAACCTAAAAATGATCCAATTAGCACATACTTACTCAATCAAATCTATTGACTTATTTGCATATCTATCAAATAGGTGATCTACTTGTTGATTTGCTTTGCTCTTGATTTCTTGGATGCTGAATAACAACATGAAACAAAACCATTACTGCATATCAACTTAGGGGCAATGATTCCAGGAACAAAGAAAGAAAGATGCAAAGAGACATTTCTACAGTGATGTCAAACAGCTAGAACAGTCATGCAATAGTTATCGGGACAAGTTTTATTAAACACAGATACACGAACAATAACTCCAGCTTTTATTCCCGTCGGGTTTTGTTATGATCGTAGTTGGAAAATGTGGGACCCGAGTGTCACATCTGAAGTAGGGGCTCTGATGGAAATTTCCACGGACTTCAAAACTCCGAACTCATGAGCCAGATTCTGATAGTGACCCTCCCATATGGAGGGCCGGTATCGGATTGTTATTTTCTGTTTACAATTGTCGGAGGATTACAACACGAAGAGGATATAGAAAACCCAAAAAAAATCTATATCTCGATCACGACATGGAAGAGGAACGAACGCGCAAAATTTGAAAACTTGAGGATCCTGGAGGGAAAACACAGACCGGAAAAGAACAACAGAATTGGAAGTACCGGGAGAAACAGAAAGATCGACGTCAGCTGATGGGGCGGCTTTTCTTTTTGATGGTCGAGGCATCTGGGTAATGTGATATAGGACTGGAAAAGGATAAGTGCGTTTAACCACTCAAATCGGTGACTGAATCAGAATCCTTTCAAAGTGTACAGAAAAGAAACCCTATTCGAAGAACGAAGGGAGGGAGGGACGGAGAGGTAGGGAGCATTAGAAAAGCTAAGGTTTAAGTGAGGTTTTATAGCTTTGGAATCGGCAATTCATCTGCTGGGATAGCAGCGGCGCCAGCATTTTTCATTTTTGCCCTCCTTTGGCCTCATGTGTCACCAGCCGGTTTGGTAACATGTGCGAGGTTTATTGGGTTTTACATATTTTAAAATTTTTTTTATAAATTCTGAAATTGTTTTGTCTTGACTTGTGTATACCGTTGTGAATAAGAAATTCCCAAACAAGTACTTAGGAGTTGCGTCCAACAGTATTTTTCGTAAAAGGATATAATCTCTTTCACATATTTCTCTCGATTTATGTAAAAGCATTTCTCCACCGCATTCCAAAACAGATCCAACCCACTATGTATCAATTAACCATGTGATACGGATTTTGTCTTAATTTATATAAACTTGATTCTCAAATACGGATTCAATACAAACAGACTTGGTATGTTTTTGAAAATGCGAGCTAAAATTGTAGGCAAGTTGGCCTCAATACAGTTGTAAAATCTATTAAGAGGAAGACACTTTAAGTGACAAATAAGCGAATGTAAAGTGATTTTCTAATCAAAATTTCTAATGCATATGGATTACTTATCCGTATGCCTTTTATTTTTAATATAAAAATTAGCTGATTTTTTTGAATAAATTAAAAATCAAAATACATCTATTAATTACAACATAAAATGTAAAATACTTAAGAATGTTAAAAAGTTTAATCGAGTGTTTTATTAAGAAACGAAGGTGATATGTTTTGTTCATTACATTCATTCTTCAATCCTCATAGCGGTTTTACCCCAACAACCGGGCTTCCAAGGTTTTCGAAGGGTTGCGGATGTTTTCCATTTTACGCATAACTAAAATTGCGTGACATGCACCAATAGGGATTTAGTGGAAGGATTAGTCTCCAAGAAACATGATAAGCCAATGTTTGAATTTCCACTTAAAGATGTATGTATATTTAATATTTGATAGCGTCTCGACTATGATTGCTTCCGATTGGGTTTATATACATGTAACAAGATAAAAATAAAAAGGCACGTGACACATATGAACAGGAGTTGTACCTTGTACTTCAAAAAAAAATTCACAAGCCTTGCAACAACAAAATGGGCATTTTGAGGTAATTTTTCTAAAATTAAAAAATTTCAGCCATCCCAAAATTACATTGTGAAATGGATATTTCTTTCGTCATGCTGCCAATCATGATTGGCTATAATGGATATATTTAACGCCACTGCTCCCATCAAGCAAATGGTGAGTGTGGCATAGAGCATTTTAATTCTATTAAGTCATGCATGTATTTGAAAATTGAATTCTTTTTTTATTATTATTATTATGACTTCTTCAAACTCATCGGTTTTGATTGGTGGAAGGGAATAATGTGCTGAGCAAGAATACAAATGGGGTGAGAAAATGAAATTTTGATAATGCTAAACACGTTACATTGCTTTTGACCTGTGAGTGCCACATTGCTCCCATTCCGTAACACTTTTGGGGAGTCAAAACCCCACTTAATAGTATTTTAGATAATCTCTTTTACATATTTACCTCAACTTACGTAAAAACGCATTTCTACCGCATTTTTAAACGGGCCTTATCTTTAAATGGTAATATGTTCTCGTTGTATTGCTAAGTTCAAGCAATTTTATTTATTTTTTGGAACATCGTTGAATTTCATTGAAACTCTTTCTTTATTTTTTTTAAAGAACAGACATCCTCTTAATAGAGATATGATCCTATTCTAGTATCTTCAAATGTTAAATATGGATACCTCTTCCAGCAGAGAATTCTACCCTTGCTATCCATGTTGTAAGGGCTTCCGTTAGACTTGATCTCCGTTGATAATATCTTCTCGTTTATAATTCATCACAGGGTATTATCATATCGAATGTATGATTCTGTTCGGGTATTGTTGATTAAATGTGAATAAATCTTTTTAAGCGAAAATTCAAACATTTGTTCACAATATTAGAAAGAATTATCCTTTTCCTCTGAAACCAACCCATCTGTGTAAATCTTGTCATTTAGGATCGATAATATCTTTATTGCCCTCTAAGTACATAATTTGGCAAATGATTGAATGTCAATGATCCAATATCAAAATTAAAATGACGAATGATAAGAGGCGTACTATGATACCCCATCGTCATGCATGAATTGTAGTAGTACGTATCCCTCACTTGATATGGATTTTTGAAAATACATCACTCAAATATAACTTCATTTTGATTTTAAAATAAACGATTTTGGTTCTTCAAACTTTGTTTTAATTTAAACACTGGTCAATATAATCTAATAAAAATACGTATCATTTTACCAATTGAAAGGGTAAAGCATCAATTTTTAAAAGCCAAAACAAGAGCAAACTTTAAGAATGCTAAATTACATTAACCCTTGAAACAACAACGTTGGCATACTCTAAGCTTAAGAACTTGTTTGGTTTCTTTTCCTAAAATTTAAGTTTTAAAATCAAACTTAAGTTCTACTTCAAAATCTAGGTTTTATTCAAATACTCATATTTTTCAAAAAATATATTTTGGATACAAAACTTCGGTTTGAAATCTAAGTTTTGAAAAAACTATTATCTTGTCAAATCACACACTCTCTCCTAATAAATTTCCTGTTTCCTGCTTTTTCTTTTTTCTCTTTCCTCTTTCCTACATGTCTTTTGCCTCGAAATCCGTAAAAGTCAATAACTTTTTAAACATAATCACACTTTAAAACCTAGGTTTTATCTCAGAATTCGTAAAAGCTATTTTCTAAAATATATCTTCTAAAACCTAGGTTTTATATCATAATCCGTAAAAGCCATCCTCAAAATGAATTCCAAACGAGTCATGCATCCAAGATATAGGCAAAGAAAACTTAAATAAGAGATAATTATTGACATGGATGCTTTTTATTGGAGGGCATGACTTTTCACAATGCACCATGAAAACAAAATGGAATCTTCAACCTTCACAACAACCATTTTGATGGGATGCATCCAATTGGTCCAATAATGTGTTGTGGAATTTCAATATTTGCTCTCAAAGAGGATATAGCTGATAATTGGCTAAGAGAAACTTTGATCCACTTCTTGCCCACGTAATCAAATCCATACCTCCTTTTTTGCTTGTTTAAAAACACTTAACTTTCACCTAAAAGTATGTTCAATAGTATTTTTTTCGTAAAACGAGACAATACCCTCCACATATTTACCTCGACTTGCGTAAAAGTACTTTTATACCGCTTTCCCAAATGGACCCATATGTGTTATCATATTAATCAGTCTCATAAACTATTCTTGCTCATACCCACACATCTGTGGATAGAGGAAAATTACATACAAAGTTTTAAGTTTCAATTCACCCCCTCAATTCTATAAAACACTATTTTCATTATTTAGTCTTAATTTGAATGATAATTTTGAATAACCATTGTAATTTTGAAAACCAAACATAATACATTAATGGATAATATTTTTTTAATATTTACAATTTCAATGACAATAACGACATTAAGATTAAAAGATAAAAATGTTATGAAATTAAGAGATCAAAATAAAATCTTATATGATGTTAAATGACTAAAATATTTTAAAAATAATTTTATTAGAAAAAATTAAATAAATTAAAATTTAATTGGAATTTTTTACATATAAACTTGTATTGAAAATTTAAAAAAAAACTACGTAGTTTATTCTAAAATATTATAATTTTTCAGGCTAAAAAATATCAAAATATAGTTCACCTAGAATACAAGAAGCCCAAGCTCCTGGCCCAACCCACTGGGCAATAACTGACCGGAAAAAAAAAATTAGTCGTCCGCTGGCGCCTTCTCAGATCTCAATGTTAAAACTAGGGTTACGGCTTTGAACTTGGGCGGCTTCTTGTTTATCGTCACCGATCTTCTGCAGCCGAAAATGGTAATCTATCTCGGCTTCTGAGTTATCATTTTTTTGTTTGTTCTGTCATTTCTACAACTCAGGAGGCCTTGACTGTAACTCTATGATGTGTAGCCTTCACACAAGACCTTCAGGATCAAGAAGAAGCTAGCGAAGAAGATGAGGCAGAACAGGCCCATTCCTTATTGGATTCGAATGAGGACCGACAACACCATCAGGTTCGAACTGGTTTACTCGCGAATCTTAGATTAGTGTGGGGGCTTTCTTGAAAATTTCTAATGGTGTGTTATTGGTGGTTTGTTCAGGTACAATGCTAAGCGCAGGCACTGGCGCCGCACCAAGCTCGGGTTTTGAGATAGATGTACCCGAGATTTACTGGTTAAAGCAGTTTTTATTATTTATATATGATGTTGAAACACTGTAGCTTTAATCATCTGTTGGCACTAGCGGGATAATTAGGAGAGATTTTCACAAGTGTGTGCTCTTCCGTTATTTATTTTTCACTTTGGAATAACTCTATGGCTATTAATGCGAAATTTTGGTTTTGATCTGCACTTTTTTTTATGATTGATGGAAGTTTTCTTATATATTGTGAATGAGTGGGCCGGATCAGTCTCATGTATGCTTAAAGGGTTGTTTCTTTACTCGATGGATTAGTATCTCTCAGTTGTAGGGTTATTTTTTTTTTTGGACCCGAACAGTTGTAGGGTTATTGAAACTCTACCTTTTTGGTGCATAATAATAGAGGAAAACCAACATCACCAAAAACCTTGACGCCTCCTGAATGGCGAATCTTCTGAGCTGTGTTCGACTCGGCTGATGCAATAGAATCTAGTTATGCAGTAAGTACAAGTATGCATATGGTAGTTTTTTTTTTTTCGAGATTTCCTCAATAAAATTGCACAAGTAAGCCGATACATAGAGTTGTCTTTAAATTGAGTTCTGAGGATTAGTCAATATTTCATTATGATCTGGGCAGAAGTCAGGATTCGGTAGATTCCAGTCAGTCCAAAGCTTCAAGTTGAAGAAGGTACAAGAAACAAATATATGGTCATAGAATCATATGCTGGGTAAATCTGAATGTATTAGGTGATAATAGTGTTTTGAGAGTAATATACTGATACTCGTTACGTGTTTATTAAAATGGCTCAATTAGGTTTTTGGGTTTGAAGCATGATTCTGCCTTGTTACAAAATGGGGGATTAGATTAAATATCAGTTTGGTGTGCCTTTGTTTGGAGATTTTGCCTTTGTTTGAAGAATGAATGAAACCCTCACAAGATCTTGGTGTGCCAAGACAAATGGTCTAGAACTCTGATTTCAGACTCTTGAATTTGCCCTAAATGGACTTTGCAGGCGTGATAGTACAGATCCCTGTCCACATGTCACATTTATGTTCTGAGGGAGAAAGATTTTTTTTTTTTTGATGCTCATAGCTCGTATTCCCTGTTCCATAATAGAGTACTAGTAGAATTGTGGGTACACATAGCTCGTATTTCCTGTCTCATTTATGTACTGGGGAAGCGGAGTCAAGTGCGTTTTCTTCGAAAATTAATATAGAACGAGAATGTGAACAACTGTTAGAATAAGTTTGGTAAATATGGCAATGAATTAGCTAAAATATTTTTTTCTCTAACACTTAAGTTTTTTATATTTTCAATTAAAACCTATGATATTTATCAAACTTATTTTACCTTCTCTCGTTGGCATGAAAGTTATTTTGGCTGCCAAAAAAATTATTTTAATTTTTGTAATATTTAATAAGTGGGTGTGTTTGGGAATCTGTTGGAATAAATGAGTTTTCGGATTCTGAGATGAATTTATAGAATTCAAAAAGATTTCGAGATGGTTTATATGGATTTTGAGATGGTTTTGTCCTGACTTGTGTATACCATTGGGAAGAAATTCTTCCAAACATGTACATTAATTGAAACATTATACTTTGCTCAAAAAAAAATTGAAACATTATACATATTATTTCAAGAAAGTTTGATTTTATGTTGGCTATGGTAGGCAATGTATGGTTGTGTATATTCGCACGTTATTTGAACTACTTGATATATGATTTTACAGGTTTTTAATTATATTTTTGGCTTGAATTTCATTTTAAAAATATAACAACAAAGGATTAATTTTTATTGTGAGGATCCAATTAAATCCAGCTGAAATATCAAAATCCTAATTCAGGCCTAAACTTTCAACAAATTCCTAATCAAGATAAGATACATGATTTGAAATTTTTAAATGTTACTTATCTCAATGTATCTTATCCTAATTAGTAACATTTATATTATTTTCAAATTATAAGTTTAAAAGAAGGAAAATTAATAGGTATTTCCCCTCTATCTTTCATGAGACAGTTCTTAACAAAACACAATCTTTATCTCAAATCTTAATTATAAATTTTCATCTTATTAGTGTAATATTACTATTATTAGGAATAAAAAATTATTTAAAAAAAATTTTGTGAATGAAATAGATTGAAAGGATGTAGTTTCGATTACTTAAATAACCCCGTAATGAAACCCACCCCGAAAGCTGCCGCGGACGAGAGGGAATTCTTTTAGGTATACTTGTACATATATATGGGTGGCATCACGAGGAGCAAGAGCTGAGGCTTCTCTTTACACACATACATATTGTTTTATCTAATATCTATGTAAGCCATATACTTTTTTTTATTTATATTATAGATGTATTAGTAATGGGGTCACGTCCCTCTTTCTATACTATATATATATATTTATAAAGTATTTTTTTATCCTTTAAAATTTATTTAATTTATATGACTCACATTTAGATAAATTATTTTGACTCAAGTGATTATTTGATATATTATATTTATATAAGTATTATTTTAAAATAACATTTAAATCTTTTAATAGATATTTACTTCCCAAAATAATTAAATCCTCTAAATAAATAAAAAATATGATGTTAAAAAAAAAGAAACAAAAGAAGTTTCTTTGCAACTGTAATTCGACTTCTTTAAAACCTTTTGTGACAAACTACAATCAACCTTGGCAAAAGTTCAAATATTTATTCAATTAATCTAATAAATAATAAAGCTAAAACATCATCACCACAAAAAATAAAAAATTACGTACTTATTATAAATTAATTAATTTCAAAATATGAAAATTCCACGTTAATGTAAGAAATTATAACCATTTCAACTCCTTTCTTTCATTCTTCAAATGAGCTGTTACTCACAAAACAAATCACGTAGACATTGGCTAATAAAAGAAAATCAGTGGCTCAAAAATCTGCTTTCTTTTATTGGCACATGTAAAACCAGCCAGAGAAAAATTGAATGGCAGAGAGGAAACTTAAGGAATAACAGCCGAATTAGAAGTTACAACAATCTACAGAAAATCAACCATTTGACTATAATGTCTCTACCTATCATTTTTAAAGTGAAAGAGATTTGTGATTCCAAGTATTTTTAGTTTCTTTGCATATGTTGTAATCCCCTAAACAGTTTAACCAAATAATATATTCACGGTTAATTATCTAATTCGTAATTCCTTCTGATACCATTCGTAATCCCTTCTGATACCATTTGTAATTTCAAACAAACTAGACATTTAAAAACAATTACTTGTTAATTCTTAAGGTCCAGGGTACAAAATTTGTGGGTGAGATACCCAACATACACAAACCATTCATAATTCACAATATCATTCCGACTCAAGGCGCAAAACTCGCCCACAAGTTACCATCAGAAGTCACAAAAAAAAAGAACAATTATTAATAATCTCATTAACTATATAGGTTCAGATATATTTCTCAAATTAATGCTTAATATCTCACACATACCACAAGTAGAATCAAATTATGCAATCCCTACAAGTTTGACAATATACATTTCTCCTCAAAATAGCTTAACTATCAAGCCTATAATGATAGCTACTATCAAACTGTTGTTTCCTTTCATTCACGCCTTGAACCACTAAATTCCTTTCCTGAAAAAATAAGACATAAAGTCCCAATAACCAATAATCAATTCATAAAATATACAATACGGGATTGTAAGTCAGTGAAGCAATGCTAATATACAATATTTAAACAAATTAATGTTTCCTTCAAATACAATCAGAATGCACAAGTGATCCCTCAAACCCACTCATCCATATCACTTTTAGCCTCCCACCTAGGTCTAGGTTGACTCCACACTTGAGTGTGAGTCACAATAAAGCATGACCTCCATCCTGGGTCTAGGTTGACTCATCACTTGAGTGAGTCACAATAAAACCTGGCATCCCACATGATTTTAAGTCATAATACAATCAACTACTATGATAATTAGTGCTGCAACCGCTGATACATTCATAGTACATTACACAAATCCCATCATCATAAGATCACCCAACTACTTCCGTACACCTAATATTTCAATTGCCCACAAATGCATAAATTCACAATATGTTACGGATAAATATAATATGAATAATTTATCAAACATATATCTAAGCAAAACATATCCTTTATATATATAAAGAAAATACTTCCCATTCCACTAAAATTGAACATATAAAAATAGAGATAAGATTCGTAATATATAACTAATGTATCGAAAATACATTACAATATGCAAACATGTAAAATAAATTAATCATACTTACATCAACTCCATGATGCTCGTAAGCTCAAACCACAAAGCACCAACCACGATGATGTTAATCTATACAATAATGTAGATACGAATTTAATATATTAAAATAATCAACTTGACTATCCACATTTAAGTTTTTGGAACAATCATTTAAAATCCACAATCATCAATAGACTCTCAAATATTTAATTTAGTCCAAAATTCAGTTATTCCCTTCAATCCAAAAACTTAATTAATTCGCAAATCAACTTCAATTGCACAATTCCAGTTTAAAGATTAAGGTTTTAAACATAAAACTATTAATATATAGATTATTAATCTGTTCAACAGTATAAGCTGATTAACACTTCAAGAATATCTTCATTAACACTAGTAAATTATTAACTCAAATCCAATGTGTTCAACAACATAAGTAGAATAAATTATAGACTGTTTAAATCAAAAATTTATTTTAAATTATAAAAACCATCAAATTATAAGTTCTTAACAAAACACAATCTTTATCTCAAATCTTAATCATAAATTTTCATCTTATCAGTATAATATTATTACTATTAGAACGAAAAAATTATTTAGAAAAAATTTTATAAAACAAGTAAATTAAAAAAAAATAATTTTAATTACTTAAATAATCTCAGAATAAATCTCACCCCGAAAGCTGCCGCGGACGGGAGGGAATTCTTTCAAGTATACACACAGAGTGGTATCACGAACCTTCCTATCTTTTTGTGTTTTTTTTAATATATACATATATAAATATAAACGCACAGTGAACGCACTCCATTTCTTTTTTTTAATTAGCACACACGAGGAGCAAGAGCTGGTATCCCTTTACACATATATACATATTGTTTTATCTAATATCTATGTAAGCCATATACTTTTTTTTATTTATAGATGAATTAGTAATGGGGCCACGTCCCTCTTTCTATATTATATATATATATATATTTATAAAGTATTTTGTTATCCTTTAAAATTTATTTAATTTATATGATTCACATTTAGATAAATTATTTTTGACTCAAGTGATTATTTGATATATCATATTTATTATAAGTATTATTTTAAAATAACATTTAAATCTTTTAATAGATAATTGTTTCCCAAAATAATTAAATCCTCTAAATAAATAAAAAATAGGATGTTAAGAAAAAAAGAAACAAAAGAAGTTTCTTTGCAACTGTAATTCGACTTCTTTAAAACCTTTTGTGACAAACTACAATCAACCTTGGCAAAAGTTCAAATATTTATTCAATTAATCTAATAAATAATAAAGCTAAAACATCATCACCACAAAAAATAAAAAATTACGTACTTATTATAAATTAATTAATTTCAAAATATGAAAATTTCACGTCAATGTAAGAAATTATAACCATTTCTACTCGTTTCTTCCATTCTTCAAATAAGCTGTTACTCATAAAACAAATCACGTAGACATTGGCTAACACAAGAAAATCACTGGCTTAAAAATCTGCTTTCTTTTATTGGCACAAGCAAAACCAGCCAGAGAAAAACTGAATGGTAGAGAGGAAACTGAATTAACGTTTAAGGAATAACAGCCGAATTAGAAAGTACAGCAATCTACGGAGAATCAACCATTTGCCTATAATGTCTCTACCCAGCACCCGCATGTCATATAAATCCAAAGGGACTCTGATAAATTTGCTGTCACCTTCATTGGTCCCCCTTAGCGTTTCCTTCTCTCTTTCTTTCTTGTGAGTTCTCAGAAAGAAGGAGAGACTGATCATTCCTTTTGGGACGGCAAATCACCATGGCTGATAACTTTTCTTTTGAAGACCTCAAGAATGAGAATGTGGATCTTGTAAGTACAAGAAAGGAAGAAAAACCATTCATATTTCACACACACAATTTATAGACTCATGCTAATAATGTTGTGCCGAATTTTGCAGGAAAGTATACCAATTGAGGAAGTATTTCAACAGCTGAAATGTTCAAAGGAAGGCTTGTCTTCAGAAGAAGGAGAGAAAAGGATCCAAATATTTGGCCCTAACAAACTAGAAGAGAAAAAAGAAAGCAAGTTCCTTAAATTCTTGGGGTTTATGTGGAACCCACTTTCATGGGTTATGGAGTGTGCTGCTGTCATGGCCATTGTCTTGGCAAATGGAGGGGTATGTTAGTACGTAATGCGTGCGTTACATGTCTCTGTCACGTCTTATGTTCTTTTTATTTGTCTTAATTTACTCGAATGTTTCGAACAATGTAGGGCAAGCCTCCGGATTGGCAAGACTTCACTGGCATTGTTGTGTTGCTTATAATAAACTCCACCATTAGTTTCATCGAAGAGAACAATGCAGGAAATGCAGCAGCAGCATTAATGGCTGGCCTCGCACCTAAAGCCAAGGTAACTAACATTTACCATTTTTAGGCCCAAAATTCATCCCCCCCCCCCCCCCCGCGGGGGTTAACTGACTAAAAAGAAGGTACTTGTTTTCAAAGGTGTTGAGGGATGGAAAATGGGGTGAGCAAGAAGCAGCAATTTTGGTACCTGGAGATCTGATTAGCATTAAATTAGGAGATATTGTGCCAGCTGACGTCCGTCTCTTGGAAGGCGATCCCCTTAAAATTGACCAGTCTGCGCTTACCGGCGAGTCTTTGCCCGTGACCAAGAACCCAGGGGATGAGGTATATTCTGGTTCTACTTGCAAGCAAGGTGAAATTGAGGCCATTGTGATTGCCACTGGTGTCCATACCTTCTTTGGCAAGGCTGCACATCTTGTAGACAGTACCAACAATATTGGCCACTTCCAAAAGGTATATGTCTTGATCTTTGTTTCTCCCTTAATTTTGTCCAACAAGTTGATTAAGCTTATAGATTGGCAATTTATACTGATACTTGTTTGGTATTTGTCTGGCTTTTTTTAAATTATTAGGTGTTGACAGCCATTGGTAACTTCTGCATATGCTCAATTGCTTTGGGCATGTTGATTGAGATAGTTGTGATGTACCCTATACAAAATAGGTCATACAGAGATGGTATTGACAATCTATTGGTGCTTCTTATTGGAGGCATCCCAATTGCCATGCCTACTGTCTTATCCGTGACTATGGCTATCGGGTCTCATCGTCTTTCACAGCAAGGCGCCATCACCAAGAGAATGACTGCAATTGAAGAAATGGCCGGCATGGATGTTCTCTGTAGTGATAAGACTGGAACTCTCACTCTCAACAAGCTTACTGTTGACAAGGCCTTGATTGAGGTCAGTGTTTAATGTAAAAGACGCAACATAGTTAAATATGCTCATCCTGAAACTCATATCATTGAACTCAAGGATTCTGATATATTTTTTACCAGACTAATCTTTCAATTGTCAATGAATTTGTCTTTAAGTTCTCATTCTGTCAAACTAACTTTGTTTGCAAAGGCCTATTCGAATATAAATTTTATCACACTAATTAACTTTTGCTTCAACTTTAGTATGCAAAAAGTGAGTTGGGATAAAAATCACTTTTGCAAACATTAAGTCCAAACAAGCCCTCAGAATCATGGGCGTGTGTGCTGATGCAGGTGTTCCCCGCCGGGATGGATAAGGATACTCTTATCTTGCATGCTGCTCGAGCTTCTAGGGTTGAGAATCAAGATGCTATCGATGCATCAATTGTAGGAATGTTGGGTGATCCCAAGGAGGTATATATAATGATTCAAACTAAGACATTATATTGTAAACCATTTATATTCTTGTGTATACATATTGGCTTTAACTCATTGATGGGGCTATGTTTTGACATCTCAGGCAAGAGCAGGAATCACTGAGGTGCATTTCTTGCCCTTCAATCCTGTAGATAAGCGCACTGCCATTACTTACATTGATGAGAATGGTAATTGGCATAGGAGTAGCAAGGGTGCTCCAGAGCAAGTATGTGATCTTAACTTCCTCTAGCGTTAACGTAGCATTGTAGTCACAACAAATCATCATCACTTACTGATATCTTAGTAATTTTTAATATGGATCAGATTATTGAACTTTGTAACCTTGAGGGAGATGCTAAGAAAAGAGCCCACACCGTGATTGATGGATATGCTGATCGCGGTCTACGTTCCTTGGCTATCTCTTGCCAGGTAAATAAAGACTTTTATAGCATAAGTTTATTTTTCCAGTGCATATGAAGAATACTCTCTAACAAGTGTATTTTTTTCTTCTTGGTTTTTACCTGTTGGCAGACTGTTCCAGAAAAGACCAAAGAAAGTGCAGGAGATCCATGGGAGTTCTTGGGCTTATTGCCTCTCTTTGATCCTCCAAGGCATGATAGTGCAGAGACTATTCGCCGTGCTCTGGAGCTCGGTGTCAATGTTAAGATGATCACTGGTGACCAGCTTGCCATTGGAAAAGAAACTGGTCGCAGGCTTGGAATGGGCACCAACATGTATCCATCTTCTTCACTCCTTGGTGAGAGCAAGGACCTATCCATTGCATCCATCCCATTGGATGAACTCATTGAGAAGGCTGATGGATTTGCTGGAGTTTTCCCAGGTAATGAAATCATAATTAGTTACTCATTGAGTTTGTGGACTTAAGTTATTATTTACCTCAAAATCTATCTGTTGAGGAGGGGGAACCAACCCCATTTAAATACAAAATTGAGCATCCTGTACTAGTCAACATGGGACTTGGTCTCCTATACTACCAAGCCTCCATCAAAGTCCAACAACCAGTTTGGTGAATGTTTTAAGCTGAACTGTATTTGAGTCAGGCCAACTTAGACTAACTCAGGCCTTTTGAAATTTGATTATACGGTGGGATTATTTACAGAGCACAAGTATGAGATTGTGAAGAGGTTGCAAGAAAGAAATCACATTTGTGGAATGACCGGTGATGGTGTCAACGACGCGCCTGCGCTTAAGAAGGCGGACATTGGTATCGCAGTGGCTGATGCCACAGATGCAGCTAGGGGTGCCTCAGACATTGTTTTGACAGAGCCAGGGCTTAGCGTGATTGTAAGTGCTGTTCTAACAAGCAGGGCCATCTTCCAGAGGATGAAGAACTACACAATCTATGCCGTTTCCATCACAATCCGTATTGTGCTCGGATTCATGCTTGTTGCTTTGATCTGGAAGTTTGACTTCTCTCCTTTCATGGTTTTGATCATTGCCATATTGAATGATGGAACCATCATGACCATCTCAAAGGATAGGGTAAAACCATCACCTTTACCTGACTCATGGAAACTCAAAGAAATCTTTGCCACTGGTGTTGTTCTTGGAACTTACATGGCCATCATGACTGTTGTATTTTTCTACATTGTTCATGACACAACATTCTTCGCTGTGAGTATACAAGTTCCTCAGCAGAACAAACCATTTTATCTGGAAGTTTGAACATGAAGTTCTAATTCTTTGGTTTGCTTGCCTCACCCTCTTGTTTAGGACACGTTTGGTGTAAAGCATATCACAGAATGTGAGGAACATCTTAATTCAGCACTTTACCTTCAAGTGAGCATAATCAGTCAAGCACTAATCTTTGTCACAAGATCAAGGGGCTGGTCAATCACAGAACGCCCTGGTTTAATGCTTGTTGGAGCCTTCTTCGCTGCACAACTGGTATAGTGTTTTTCACTTCTACACACATAATACCAATGAAGTTTTTCACTTCTACATACATACTACCAATGCAAAAATATTACTAGCTCTGGTGCTTATACTAGAGCTAGTTGAGGATTGTATTTAGTTCTAAATATAATGTTCCCTCCCAGACTATCCTATAAATCACACACATTAAGGGATTTCCATATACTCAAACTATGTATTTAGCTCTTACATCAAGGATTGAAGATAATATTTTACTTTTTTTTTTTTTTTTTGCTTTACAACTTCTGGTATTGACTTGCCATATGTTAAATAATGTAGGTGGCCACTCTCATTGCTGTGTATGCTGATTGGAAGTTTGCCAAAATCCAAGGTATTGGTTGGAAATGGGCAGGAGTGATATGGCTCTTCAGTGTTATCACTTACATCCCGCTTGATTTTCTCAAGTTCATAATCCGTTTTGCATTATCTAACAAGGCTTGGAACACAATGATCGAAACCAAGGTCTACATCCATTTCCATAACTTTGTTGTACACAAGAGGTGTTATATTATTATACTGTCATGTTATATAAATCTTGTGTGTCAAAACATAATGCAGACTGCTTTCACAACAAAGAAGGATTATGGTAAGGGGGAGAGGGAGGCTCAATGGGCAATGGCTCAACGTTCACTTCATGGTCTGGACATTCCAATTACTTCCAAGAACAACCAGCATGAGCTATCTGATATAGCCGAACAGGCTAAAAGGCGAGCTGAAATTGCCAGGTACTTTTCCGATCCTAAATATATGAGCTCATCAGTAGATTAGTCTTAAACCTAAATATAAAACCAAAATATATTATATCTACTTTGATATGTAATATAATGTTATATAAGGGTGTTTTAAAGAGATTAGGTCACATTTATTATTATAATTAAATATCTAGCGTTATTAATCTATCCAAATCAATTAAATATTTCTTTATATGGATTAGTAATACAAATCACAATTTTTCTTGTTACATTAAGAGATTTTGAAATCTCAACACAAATAATAGTTTTGGTAAAATCTCTAATGGAATCTAAGACTTGCACAATTTTTTTGTTCAAATCCTGCAGGTTAAGGGAACTGCACACTCTTAAAGGACATGTTGAATCTGTGGTTAAGTTGAAAGGTCTTGACATTGACACTATTAAACAGAATTATACAGTGTAACTAAGACATTGAAGAAATGATAGTGAAGATGGAGTTTTACCATAATTGTAATTCATTTGAAATGAAACTAAAAGGAGTTTTGATTTGAGTTCAAAGGATACAACAATGTGAATTTTTCTTGTTGAGGTTAACTTCTATCTTATTATTTGACAGCACAATGAAGGATAAAGAAGTTTACGCCATGTTTGTAATGCCAAATTGAAATTCATTATTTGTAAATTCTAATATTAACATTCTCTTTTATCATTATAATAATATAAATATTAATATACAAAATTAATAGTGTGCTACTGTGCTTGACGCATTTTATTAATATAATTTATTTATATTCTAATATATTATATATTTAAATATTTTTTTTTGCCCAAATATATTTAAATATTTTTCATTTAACTTTTGGCATGTAAAATGTATATACATTAATAAGGGTTAAAAAAATAAAGAAAGAAAATCCATAGTCAAAGTGTTAGTTAAAGTAATAAGAGGATTGACTAAGTTAAAATTTAGTTTAATATCAAACTCAATCCAATTATTTTTAGTACTTTTTTCATATTAAATATAAACTTCCATTAATAGTATAATTTTAGATTACAAACATGGATGACATTTTTTATGATAATGGCTCTTACATCTAGGAGTACTATTTTCATGATTTAATTTAAAAAATAATATTATCGTTATATATATATATATATATATGTAAAATGAGGTTGATTGGTTAATATGAAGCCACGTAGTCCCCTCTTAATCTTCCATTCCCGCCAATCTCAGTTCCCGCGCATCTCAAACTATATAAGCCCTAACTCTACTTAGTTAATATTTTTCTCAATTGTTTCGTCTCTGTGTCGCGCCCTTTCTCTCCGTACTTCGTCGATTCTCATGGCCTCTCACAATCTAACTGAGTACGAACGGAAGAGGCTCGAGAATATTCGCCGCAACGATGAAATGTTGGCTGCACTGAAGATTCATTCCAAATCCTCTGAGTTATCCGCCGCAGCCAAGCGCTCAAGGTTCCCTCTCTCCGCATCAATGTTTTTAGCTATGCTTCTTTCTATTCACTAATTTTTTTTTTGTTTTGTTTCATCGTTTCTTGAAAATAGGGTTGCATCCAAATCTTACACTGTGAAATCTGAGAAGAAGCCTAAAACGGAAACCCCAGTGGTGATCCGACGGTCGTTGCGAACCAGAGGTATGCCACCCGATTCCGAGGGTTTGAAGGACGTAGCATTGGAATCAGTCAATGTCACTGAGGAATCACCAGCCAAAGTGTTGGGTCCTCTCTCCATGAGAGATGCTTACGAAGGGGATGAATTTGACCACTCCTTCTTTGAAGCGATTGTGGGTTTGGCTAAGAAGGAAGCTCGTTCTCCTCCTCTAAATGGAGAAGAAATTGGTAACTGTGCAGACGGGGATGCTTTAAATGACTTTAAGGAAAGAAGCGGTGGGGCTTCTGGTGATTTAGAAAGGAGAAAGGAGGAATACAAGGTCTGGGGTTCGTTCAAGTTGGAATCGCTGACTTTGGATCCCGAGAACAGAGCAAGGATTGTACCAACAAGGATAACTGCTGCACGATTTTTTCCTTCTAGCAGTGTGAAGATGATCGTGGCAGGTGATAAATTCGGAAATCTTGGATTCTGGGACTGGGATTCTGGCAATAATGAAGGAAACGAAGTTAATTTATACCACCCCCATCCGGCCGCCATTTCTGGGATCTTGGTCCAAAGACATTGCTTGTCGAAGGTATGTGGTAATGTGGTATCGGAGTAATTGGTCATTGTGAGTGACTTTCCTTTTTCACTAATATGGGTTTCGAAGAATAGAATGGTAATTTTTTTGTTAAATGAGTCATTTTTCCTCCCTTTTTTGGGTCTACTTTCCGGGGAAGATGGGTGGTTACTGTTAAGCGGATAAATTTACTAGAGATGTCTGAAAGATACAGATTCTCCCAAGCATACAAATCAATTGAAAAGGATAGTTAGTTTAATACTTTATGTATCTTCAAATACTGCACTGAAGCATCTGTTCTCTCAGCTTATAATTGAATTTGGTTCAAGCCAATTCCTACAGTTACCTCTCCAACATGTTTTTCTTGTTTGAATTTGTTATTTGCTTGGAATTCAATCGGAAATGCAATCAGGCAACATTTTGCGTATTCGACGTTGCCACTTATTTTTGTCAATCTAAAGTTGTTTTGATATTATGGCCAATGCAGATTTACACAAGTTGCTATGATGGATTGGTTCGCCTGATGGATGCTGAAAAGGAGATTTTTGACTTGGTGTTTAACAGTGATGAAACTTTATACTCTCTCTCACAGCCAAACAATGATGCAAACTGCCTATATTTTGGCGAAGGTCCAGGAGGTTTGACCATTTGGGACAGCAGGACAGGGAAATGTTCATCCCAGTGGGTTTTGCATGATAGTAGGATTAATACTATAGACTTCAACCCAGAAAACTTTCACATCATGGCAACTAGTTCTTCTGATGGAACTGCCTGCACCTGGGATTTGAGATATACTAAGAAATCTAAGCCGAGTGCCCTGAGGACATTTACTCACCAAAGGGCTGTGCATTCTGCTTACTTCTCTCCTTCTGGGCGTTCTTTGGCAACTACAAGGT
>JANTPZ010095374.1:0-25419 GCA_025593235.1 Vachellia pachyceras | reverse complement strand
GAAGCTGCTTGTGAACAAAACGCAAAACGACGAAGCTGCTTTTTCAGTCTTCAAGGAAAGGACAAGAGCTTCAGAAAAAGGGTTTTCCTTCAGCTGTTACTTTATAAGCAGCTAATGCATTTAAAAATTGTTACTTCATTCGATGCATTTATTGTCTACTGTGCAACCTGATTTCAGTGGAACAGTGGTGTCACTTCATTCGATGCATTTATTATCTACTGTGCAACCTGATTTCAATTTAAAAAGCAAGTCAAAAGCATTGTTACGGTGTTTATTCAGTGCGCATCGTGGAGGACTGCTTCACGTGCACGGAGCCCAATAGAAGCCATTCCACCAAGTCAAAAAATGCTTATGAACAGTGATCTGAGTTTGAAGCCACTGTTGAGCCGAAAATTTGGTGAGCCGAAGGTGGAAGACTTTTTTATATATAGGTTGATTTTCCCAGATGCAAGTGTTAATGAACTTATAAGCTTAAATATTAAAAAAGATTACCCCTCTAATCTTATTTATTAAAGTAGAGAGATAAAAAATTTTAGTTTTATTTATAAGTTATTTCGAATGTACAATTTTTAGCTTTAGTTGATTATTTTGTTATTTTGTTTTCATTTGATAGTATAATATATATTAAATATGGATTAAATCGGAAAGACAAGGTAAAACATATTAAAAGTGATTTATAAGTATAACTAAATGATGGGTATATTTTTTAAGTAATGGTGAAGAGAATGATGTTTGAATGCTTGAAATCAGAAACTACAAACAGAAGCTGAAAACAGTGTGCCAATTATTAGGAACTTGTACAGCTGGGAATTTAGGTTGGCCTTTCACAGGCTCGGCCTAAACGGGCCGGACCATGTAGGTCCATTAATACAACTTGTTTTTGGTATGTTTAACAAAAATGTTATTTTTTCTTATTTTTCAATTTAAAATAGTAAAATTTCTAATTTAAGACATAAATAATATCAACACTAAATTAAAAGAAATAAAGTTAAGATGACAATATATTATGAAAGAAAATTTCAGCATTTGGACATGAAAAATGTTTTTAGTTGTAGTCATATAATTCATAATTTGAAGTAAGAGGATGTTTAAGTGTTATTAATGTAAGAAATAAAATGATAGAATAAAATTTTCTATTCATTCCCCAATTTTGCAACTCAACACCTGAACTTGTTGGTCACGAGTCAGCCTACAGGTCATAAGCTGGCCCATGGGTCACTGACATGTTTAACATATGTTTCCGCTTTTTTTTAAATAGATCAAGTTAATATAATAAATATTTAATTTGATCTTTAAAAGTAGTTTGTATGTGAAAAATAGAACAAGTTTGATATTAAAATTGGAAAGAATAAGAATTTGAAGAATGAAAATGTGTGTGTCTTTATATAGTACACACAGTAACTTGAAATAAATGTTTAACTTGTAAGGATTTCTTCTAAAACTTGAAGGAAAAGATATAACTGTTATAATATAATACATTAGATAAGTGGTTAAAAAAATTATGTTTCAACAATATTTTTTAAAAGACATTTCACCAAGAAATTACTTCTGACACCACTTTTCCAAACGGATCAATAATTGATTGATGGCAACTGTTAGAGAATTAAACATAAAAAGCTAATCCTGACTTTTACTGTCTAATTCTCTGATTGTTTTGAAAAAGCCAGATTTTTAGTAGTATGTAAGGAATATATAATCCCATAAACAATAGAGTCTAATCTCTCCCGTACATTGAGCGTATATAGTCCTCTTAACTAGAATAAATAATCCATCATTTTGTGTATATGTATTCTTATTCTTTGTTTTTCTAATTTCTCCTTTCTTTTCCCCTAAAATGACTCAAATCTTAAACACGTGCCTACATGCATATTTCTTTCATAAAAAACAAATATAATACAAAGTACTTTAACTTCCAAGTTCCAAGACAAAAGGGGAGATAAATTGAATTGTAAATGGTAATGGGTTAAGATGAAGAATATAAATAAAGGCTCAAATAGTTTTATGATGCATATAGGTACATAACTAGACGTGCATGGATGCAGTAGATATTAGAGTGTAGTTAACTATAATATTTGTATTATGTATGCTATTGTTAACAATAAGCTTTTAGTACAGTCGGGTTCATATTAGAGTGTAGTTACAGAAGAATAAACTTGGATTTGATTAATGAACCAATGCACTTATTTTCCAACATCTTAAAACTATTCTTTATGGTACAGAAAGCGTCAAAATTGGCCAAGATATTATTCTTTTATAAAAGAAAAAAAAATTATAGTTTGGGTCTTGTAGGCTCATAAACGGAGTTTCTTTTCTTTTTTTTCCAACTCATAAACGGAGTTTCAAGAATCAAAGCTGACCATATCCCAGGTGGAATTCCAAACGGCATAAAGTTTAACATGATATATATAATTTGGATTGTCACTGGAATAGGGTGACATTGCTCTTCTAATACTTTTGGAACCACATTATGAGGTTTTTGACTACATTGCGCTTAAAACTATGATTTTGACCAGCAACACCATAGTTCCAAAAGTGTTATTATTAGCTTGAAAAAAACCTTTCAAACACTTGCAGCTTCTTCATGAAAACTTTTTGGAGGGGAAAAAACAGCATGTTTTGCACGAGAAACTGAGCATGTTTTGAGTTTAGCTTTTGTTCTTTCTTCTTTCTTGCCAGCCCAACTTTGTTCATTTAGAACAGGGCCTCTATATTCAAATACATATGGTCGAGTTTAAAAAAGACTGAATGTTTCCATAAGCACGAATTTGAATGGAAATTACGGTTCGCAAAGTCAGACTTTTGTTTTTCTCATTTTTTTAGACCATCAGTCCGGTATTACAATCTAGTAGCACTACAATACCATTTTATTTCAATGCTTAACTTTGAAATGATACAAAAAAAAAATGCCTGACTGTGAAATAAGCGCAAACCAACATTAATTAATGTATATATTGGATCCTCCAAGTAAAATCATTCAATTTATCTGCTATCATAAAACGCGTTTAGATTACTGTAGAGCAACAGTTGAATGAACAATTAAGAGAAATTTATTGTAGATCATAATTAATTAGAGTTACAGCGGCTGAGTTTTTTTTTAAGAAAATTACTAGTTTTTTAATCATAAGTATTTAATTATGTGTGTTTAAATTTTCAAAATAAATAAATCAATTAAAGAATTACCTATAGCTGTTAAGGGTTAAGACAGGCCTTTCCATCAATGTGAAACTTGATTCCAATAATCCAATGGATATAATGATATAAGTCAAGTGCAATAACAACAGTTTCACTAAAGCATATGGTAGGGCAGGTTGTTCTGCACTTGAAGTAGGAATTGGGCTTGAAATTCAACCCATTTTCCCCTTTTCAAATCTGCAAAATTAGGCCCACAGCACAATGTGGCAACTCCCAAGACTAAACACATGTCCTCCAAAATATGTGCATATAATGAAACTAATCAAACACCACTTCAAAGTTAGGCAGGCTAGTTGGCTTCTTTGTGGAATATTTTCATGACAAGTAAAAGAGCAAATGGAACTTTTACTTTAGCAATTCTTAGAATATTCCAAGAACCATGCTCCTTCCATTGCTCATCATATTTCTGCGATGAATGTGAAAAAAAAAAACAGTATAGCATGAAGCCAACCTGCATCCAAGAGGAGAGCCATTTCTGCTAAGATTGCACTCAGCATATAAGAATAATTCACTATAATGGAGAAAAAACTAAATTAAATAAACCATTGAGTATCCTATACTAAATATGATACCGAATATCCCATGCTTATATGAGCAGAGCACTAATACGTTTTCTTCCTCATTCACTTTTTTCCATTCCTCAGAAAAATTTATTCGCATTTACGAGCAGAGCAGAGAAGTCAAAATTAGTGGGAAAATGCGACTTCGCAAGACAGGGAAGCAAAATAAGTTTTGGAGGAAGATCAGATCAAAAATTCACTACGCTCAATATGTTTCAAACTGTGATGTCAAAAATATATTTTGTTCTCTAGTTTGAGGCTCTTGGCATCGTTAGGCCTTGATAAAACATTTCTATTAAATCAATGGCCAGAGCCATGACAAGGTGCACCAACATGTTTTCCGAATTCAGATATCAACAGCCACCTTCTTACATGTATGATATGGGTAGATGATTTTTTTTCCTTCAACTGGTTAATCTGTTGACTTTTGAGAGGGTGATATTTAATCTTCTTCAGACATCTCAAAGTCTAAAAGGAAGGCACAAACGCAACAAATCCGTAGACTAACAAGAACAATCCTTGAAACCCTCAAGATAGACCAAAACAGATCCTAAAACTACGAAAATAATTTACATGTGTTAAGAAACTACAAAGTAGTTAGAAAGGAAAAATGCACACCTGATTGATGAGAGAAAGGAAAGAGTAGCAGGTAGCAGATTGAAGACACGATAATCCCTGCAGGAAAAAGGGACCAAAAAATGAAAAGAAAAGATAGAATCCTCCTACCCTTTAAATTGTTTAGGCAGTAATAAATCTTGAATAGCAACTAGATTTTGATACATTGCTACTACCAACCTCGTAGCCCTCCAGAAAACACGTCCTGCCAATGATGCCCGTAGTCGTCAACCTGGGAAACTCACAGAAAAAATAGCGAGAAGTCAAGGAAGCATTACAAGACACAATTTCCCGTTATGACCACTGCGGTCTAACCCTTGATATTTTTCCTGATAAATACCATGCAAAAAAGCCTAAACCTGCAAAGGCCCCTGCAATTTGGATGACCATGATTAAATATAGCACTAACGGATATTTAATCATTTAATAAAACACACATGAATGTGCACACACACACAATTACATTTGAAGTACCAAATTTCATAAAAGGCTAAAACACACAACTCCATCACAATAAAACACTCCATCTCCAACTGTAAAATCATACGATGAACCAGATGCTGAGTTGTTTTTCCTACATCTGCACAAAGCGCACTCTGGACTGAACCGGAAATTGGTGGTATATTCAATAACTGGAGAAACATCTCTTCTAGCAAGAGATTCTGAAATTGAGATTAAAAACGATATTTTGGACTGGAAATACGTGTCTAAAAGAAGTTTCGGGAATTAGCGTTGAATTGCAAGGCTCGGGAAATACGTGTCTAAAAGAAGTTTGCTTAGAATGTTAGTATTTTAAGAAGATTTCTGCAGCTAGAGAATAATATCCTCTTGACCTGGTATTGTATAAGCATGAGCAGATTTCATTTCCAGCAAAATTTTCTTCTTTTCATTCGGGTAAACATTAAGTACTTAAAATACCAATTAACAAATGGCTGGTCCCTTTGGTTACATTCCTAAGCAAATGGCAACCCATCCAATATGTACAGTGTTTAGTCATGATACAAATAGCTTATTTCGTTGAAAAAATACGAGTGGATACATTTTGTTACTGAGCAAGGACGTCTTTGAAATAATCTAGGAAAGAAAAACCAAGATGATAGACCAGTTGAACAAAACAAAGGTGACCCACAACAAGAGGATGAGACCTATGTCAAATGCATGTTTTTATTAAAGCCATACCTAACTAATGGAAGAGGTGCAATAGGAAATAGATAATCCACTTACATGAAGTGTGCCCACTTTTATGATCTTCTCATCCCCATGACAAACTACATCATTTGTGACGCCATCAAATACCTGCATATCAACAAATGTCAGACACTCCTTAAGGTAGTACCATTAGAACAACAAAAATCACCATTACTAAACAAGAGCAACAAGGGAAATAGAAAATATTTTCCAAACCCATTTTCCCTTTCCTCCTATATCATGTCCGCTTTAGAAGAAAGAAAGACAAAATATAGAGGTTGGGGGAGGAAGAAAAGATCTTGAAAACGAATGAGAACACACCGCTTTACCGTCAGGGAAACATCGCCAAAAGAAGCTCGGTCTTGGTCGACCAACTGCAACTTCAAAAATCTGTGATAATTCCAGTAATAAGTCCAGAGAAAAGAATACCTGAAGTTCCCAAGAGTTCATTCAAGTAAGATACCAAGAGCCATATGCAGGCGAAAAAAAGTAAACCAGTTACAGAGCCAAAGTAATGGAAAATACCCAATGTTGAATGGTTCAAATGATAAACATTCCTGTTCAAATGTAGAACAAAAAAAAGACAGCAATAGGGAATAATATGGCAACAATCTGTTCCAGAAAAGCTAAAAAAAGTTAAGGTTGCTCATTTACAATATCAACATAACTGTAATAGTGCATTCGCAGCCAAAATTGTAATCTCGGCACTACACATATACACACTTGAACAACCCGAAAGGGTATGGTTTCATCTTTGTATTTCAAATCTGTCATCATGCCTTCTCCCACAAAGCGGTGGAAAGGTTCTAATGAATCCAAGAATAAGTCAATAACAACTAGAAGAAGTACCAGCCAATCAAATTTATGTGTCCTTGCCACCTTCCCTCCATATGACTTTATCGTGTGGCATCCCATCACATAATCTGGAAATTCACAAAGTTACAAAAGGAAAGGCTCTGTCACTTGTTTTGCAACAGATTGTTGAGGGGGAAAAATACACATCTGAGATTATCTATCTAAAATTTTACAACAGATTGTCCCCAGAAACGAATCTGAGATTATCTATCTTCTTTTAATTTCTTTTCATGCGAGGTTGCTCACTTGCTTTGGCATTATGCTTTACTTTTCAGTTTCCATGTCAAGGAATTATTCAGAGCAAAATAGATATCAATCGATTACAGTTTTAACGGCTGGCAAAAAGATTACAGTTTTAACAGGAAAAGCTATTCTTGAACCGTCCACCGCTCGTTAATAATATCAATAGCACTTATGTCCATAGTAAGAGGAGTGAAGAGGACAAATTCTATTGAGAACTATCTGCAAATTAATGGTTCTCTTTCCATATAACATATGGCGAATGATGCTCAAGTCTTGAAAAGATGAAGACTTTTCTTTGGTTGTTAGCAAAGAATAAACCTCATACAATTGATCTGATGTTACGGAGGGGAATAATGTCGGACTCTGCAGTTTTACCATGAACAACAATACATGTATGTTGTCAGACACTATGAAATAGCAAGAATAATTTGGAAAATACTCGTTGAACCAATGGAATTCAAAGAGTAAACCAAGTGAAAATTACGCAAAAAGTACATTGATACTTATTTACTTATATCTATTGGGAGCTTGAAAATTACACAAAAAGGTACGTTGATACACTTTTTATTCACTTATATCTGCTGGGAGCTTTGGACCCTATTGAACCTTTTGAATTGGAGAAATATTCCTAGCCTGAGTGCTACAAAATGCATTCCCAAAGCTCATATTAACATGTAGCTGTTGGAACAAGCTAAGGTAAAACTAAAAGAGAAACTTTTACACAACGACACAATTAGTTCCTAATAAAGGAAGACTATGTTAGACTAGATATTGATGGATCTGTCGTGCTTGAAGGTCAAGACTCAGGCGACATGTGGTGATGTAATAACATACACATAGCAATTTGTCATCTGAATTTTATTGCAAACTGGGAAATTTCCCACCAACCATATCAACAATGTTCGGGAATATACGAGGACTAAAACTTTGTTGGTTTAATGGATGTCAAAATATCGATGTATTCAACGAATATTCATATACTGTCTACTTAATCACAAGGGGGCAAGAGTCTTAATCATCATGATCGAGACTTCATTGAGGAAAATATTACTATGATATATGTGAATTGGAATGTTTCTATTACCTCAATTCTTAATCTAAGCTCTAGATAACATTTTTAGAGAGATTAAAAAATTAAATGAATTGATATATTTATCTTTTTTTTAAACTGATTTACTTGATATTGATATATAACTAATGATGCACACAAGTTAATAGTTAATTCAATAAAAATCACAAGTTAAATAGTTTTTTAAATACTTCATTTGGAGTTGGTGTTGATGAAGAGTGTTTGACATACGGAACCATTGTCTTTATTAGTACTTGGATATTCAGATTTCAATGATAGTTCTCATTTGTTTATTAAAAATAAGTTGTGTAATTTTGATAATTAAGGTCAAAGAACTCTATGCATGTTTCCTCGAATGGGTAAAATGAAGCTAATTTGATAAGCACTTGAATCCTAATAGTTACAGAGGTTATATCAACGTATGGGCCAAAAAATATACAAAACTCATGTAAAGGGTAGATTTAAGAATACATTTAAGTGCAACATGTGCCAGGTAATTTTGTGAATCTTTAAAAATTTTTACTGATTAATTATTCTATTTGGGATTTGATTGTAAGTTTCCCAATTAAAATTGTTGCAAGACAAGGCATCATTTGATCTGCGAATTGCCTAATCCTTTGTTTGCAACAGAAATGCAAGACGACATGGTAAGCAACGTGTTGAATTATTTATAATTTATTATGAAAATAGGAGATTTGAGATTTGGGAGATGAACAAATAAGAGATAAATTGTAAAGAGGAGAGGAACAGTTCTTATTCATCTTCATCTATATCATATGTATTATACAGTATCCATATATCGGCCTTCAACTCAACTAATATTACATAAAATAAATATTAACATCAATTCCCATTAATATATAATATGTGACCATTTCATAAAAACCTCTAAAAGTTATTTATGAAATATATTATTAGGAATAGAATATGGAAGATCAATAACTTATAGACATCCACATATACAATGTTTATAATATAATTGATTTTTTTTGCCGAGAATTATTTATAAGTTAAGAGCCGGAAAAGTTACTCAAAATTTAACATTATTAGCCTTATTATGAAATGAAAATTAAACTACGGTAAGTAATGTGTAACAAATATCAAATTCCAAAGTCATAAAAAGCCCTCGCAACAACTTTGTCCCGTATGAACCTCACAACAAATTTCATCAGTCCCAATATCGATGCAGTACTATTTTTAATTTTACTTCGTCGTGTTGCTCGTTTGCCCCAGCCCATGCCTTCTTTATCATCATCATGTGCCGATTCAGTTAATTCCAAGCTTCCTTCTTAATTTAGAGTATCAGTTTCATCTTTATTATGAGTCACTCACTAAAGAGAATGTACAGCTTTTATTATAAGTTATCGAGTCGGGTGTGAATTACATCTTTTTGAAGATTATACGCATTCTATATCTGATACAAGTTACCTTTTTTGTTTTTCAAGATACCATTCATTGTTTTATTTTCAATTAAATTTAATGACTTGATCACTTTTTGTAGGTTCTAGCCAAGTTATTGTTAGTATTTTTTGGAAAGTGATTCCCAATCACGTTACATGTAAGTTAAGACATATAAGTTAAAATAAAACTCTTCTCACGTACTTATTTTGAAATCCGTAAAATCAGTCTTCCGATAACTTGATCAAAAATAGAGTAGATAACACATCACAAATATTTTAAATAAAAATATCGATGTTAAATTTACTTCTATTTAAAGTTCTTGTTTTTCTCTCACCCTCGGATATCCAATATATATCATCAATGAATTGAAAAAGTTGAAAATTGATAATAAATAACTCTCTAATAAACTTATATTATGCTTTAAGAATTTATTTTGCTTGAAGGCTCTTCTTTTTAATGATTTTAAGTAACCTTGAATTTTGAGGAGCTCTAGTATCAAGAATTAATGTACAGTTTCTTTGCCTTCGGGCTTGTAGCTTGGTGGTAAGCAACTTGGCCATGGCCCTGAATTCGGGGGTGGTCCAAGGCCACGCGAGTTCGAGTCCGGGGGAAGTCCCATCTCCGGGGCGACCCCGGATTAGTCTGCACTCGAAAGGGTGTAGGATACCGGGGGGTGAAATCCCATAATTTCCCACTCAAAATGTACAGTTTCTTTGATCACAGTATTCGTAACCCTCTGTTACCAAAAAGGCCGCAACTTTTAAATCGTGTACCATAAGGCAAAACCATCAATTAAATAACTGTTGCAAAGATGAAAAATTTGCATCCAATGATGCTGGTAACATGATGCAATTTGGGGATACAAAATGTGAATTGTGAACTTCGAAACATAGGACTGAATCTAAGCAAGAAACTATGTCATAAAAGACAATGTACTTTTAGGCTTATTTGACTTATTCATTGAATTGAACACTCCCCATCTCCATCCAGCTGCTTAATCACAGCTTAGGAGCACATCCACAAACACCATAATGCTGATCTCAAGAACGCATGTGGCCATCAGAAATATCAGAAACTGACACTTCAACAAAAAACACAATTAATAAACACAGAAAATAGTTTAAATATACAAGTACTACAGTAGGTTAAGTAATTATGATAATAAATATATTGCCTAATTCAGTTGGCCATGTTAGCCCTCCTGTGGTTGCTCCCTTGGGCTGTGTTTTACTCAACCGTTGCACCCTCCTCCTCGTGGCTGAAGCAAGACCTACCCATCAGCGCAAAATATTGTATCTAAAAAAATGGTACAGTTTTTATAGTTATTGATTTTTTTTAAATAATGCCAACTGTGAATAAGAAATCATTGTTGCAAATCTTGAGAAGAATTATCCCTTTTTTAATAAAACAGAAATACAATATCACAGAGTGAATGCGATACAAATCAGAATCTAGCTTCCTTCATCAAGTTCCACATCATGCAGATCAAGTGATGGTTGATCAAGGATACAATAGCTACTCCCCATACCATGGTAGAGTTTCGCCAAAGAATCAATACCGGCGGGTTCTACCTGTATTAATGGACAAAAGAAATGTACCAGTTCCTTTGGACAAGTATCCTTCTGCTATCGTCAATAATATATCTGAAATTATCCCCATAGAAAAGAGTTATGACTTGAGTCATTATGCAACTATCTTTTTCACCTTTATACATACAAGACTCATCAAAATTGAAATACAGGAGGTTGCAGGAATATTATATTTATTTATTTTGTTCTTAAATTTGACCAAAAAAATCCAAAAAAGTTTAATGTAGAATAAAGGAGAGGGGGACAAAACTTCATACTGCCTGCATTGCGTTCATAAACAAACCACTCAATTCAAGCTGTAACTTAACAAGCTATGCACAAGTACCGATACATCACCCCACGTGCATCCGTTTTCTTCTATTTCCCTTCACAACTTTGTGACTGTCTACTACCTATCCACTTTCAAGCTAAAGCAAAACAAAACTACGTCAAACACAAGCAACACTACAAATTACAGATGGGGTACTATATCATCATCATCATCATCATCATTTGTTTCGTGGAGTTACAAGCAAACGCGTCCAAGAGATAACGTCTTCTTCATGACAAAACAAAGAACATGAATTTTAAGTTAGCATAAGATGCAAGTAATTAACTTGGGTCAAAATGAAACCTAATGTATGTCACTCTTTCTCTTTGTTAAGTAATCTGTCGATAATTATTGCAGAGTACTATATAATATATGAATGTGATATCATGTGAGGTGTCACGTTTTGAGTATTACTGCTAGAGTTGACTTGCCCCTGAACTGCAAGAAACTCTTCAGAAAGATACGAGTCTAATGCCTTCGTTGATGTTCATGTTTGGTAAATTAATGAAGTGGGTTTCTCTGTATATAGGCCAAAGGACGAACTTGAAGTGATTCTAGTTTTTTTTATTAAACTTGAAGTAATTCTTGCCACTTCAATGGTGTGTAATCTATGGTGGTTTTCTTTCTTTTGTTTTTTTTTTCGTGGAGAAATCTACGGTGTTATTCTAAAAGTGGAGAAATCTATGGTGTTATTCTAAAACTACTGCTACTACTTTCAGGGGCAGAGCTAAGTAGCCCCTAGGGTGGGCAACTGCCCCCACTGAAATTTTTAGGTTACATGTAAATAACTATTAGATTTTTATTATGCACCTACTGATATTTAATATTTGCACCCATTCAAATTATTTACACTAACAAGTTTGTTATCATTTACTTAAAAATAAAAAAGTTGCACATGCTATTCTGAGGTCCTGGCTCCACTGACTACTTCCATCTTTGAAACTTGTCATTGAATACTTTGGGAAAAGCCATCGTTTAGATTAAAAAATTAGTTGAGAGAACAACAAGCTGTGGCCGACTCAGCATCCCATTGGGAGGATCCATTTGTGGTTCATTTTCACTTATAAAGTCACAGAATATGGAATTACCTATAAAATACCATCTTCTTCTTCCACTTCTTCTCTCTGTTTCTCTTGCTTTCATTGAATTTCAGCCATACGGCTCAGAGTTAATACGTAGGGCACAGTCTCTGATGGATCCACCACAGCTGGTGCCACCTTTAACGGCAGCCACAGTTCAAGCAGCTCCGATTCAGTTGATGAACGGACCTGAGTCATTGGAGAGCTCTCCTCGTTCGCGCATTGTTGAAAACTGGGTTGATGAGCCCCTCCCTCCAGTTCCTGGAGCCAAGCTTCGCTTGATGTGCAGTTATGGCGGCCACATCATGCCACGCCCACATGACAAAACACTTTGCTACGTCGGCGGCGACACCCGGATCGTCGTTGTTGATCGGCATTCCCCCCTCAAGGAGCTCTGTGGCAGGCTCTCTCATACCCTGCTCAATGGCCGACCCTTCACGCTCAAGTACCAACTACCCCATGAAGATCTAGACAATCTCATAACAGTCTCCACCGACGAAGATTTAGAGAACATGATCGAAGAACAAGAGCGTTTAACGGCGGCTTCTTCTCCTACGCCCATAAGGTTAAGGCTGTTCCTCTTTTTCTCTAAGCCAGAATGTACAGTTTCAATGGGCTCACTCCTTGATGATGCCAAGTCAGAGACATGGTTCGTGGACGCTCTCAATAACTCTGGCATTCTCTCTAGAGGCGTGTCGGATTCTGCCGCTGTTGAAGGCGTTGTCAATCTCGATAAGGTTCCAGCTAGTGATTCAAGCAACAATTTAGAAGCTCAGGCTACAGAGTTTCAGGCTGGTAACAACAAACAGGTCAAGAATTTTCCAGAAGTTCATTCCCTGCCAGACTCGCCTCTTGTGGATAACAGTTCGTCATATGGGTCTTCTTCTTCGTCACCTTCAATGGCTAACCTGCCTCCAATTAGGGTTCGTGTTGATGAAAATGGGAATAGCAGGCTGCAGCAAGAACAGAGACCAGGCATTGAAGAACAGTTAGCCCAAATGACCTTTGGTGCTAGTGGGATTAAGCAAGATGAAGGCTATGCTATGACTATGTTGTCTGCTCCTATGCCTACAATCCCTGCGCCTATGACCGTGGCATCATCACCAGCTTTAGTGACGGGTGATAATGTGAATCGGATCATCTCTGATGATGAAAGATCCGATCAAGGAGCACCTGCTGGGTTTCGAAAGCCTCCATTGCCTTTGCAGCTTGTGCAACAACCAAGGACTGGTGGTGGTTTAAACTTGCCTTCTCCAGATTCAGTGGCAAGGTACTTTCATTTTTGCATCTTTCTCTTTATGTGAAAGAAGAAACCACATTCTTTTTCTCATAATCTTTTTTCCTTTTGTGTCAGTGATAGCAGTATTACATCCGCAAACTCTTTCTCAAGGACTGTTTACTATCAGGACCAAGTTCAAGCTGCTTATGCAGATCAGAAAGCGCCAGTAGTAACACATTCTAAGAGTGACATATCAGATCCTAATGCAGGATACCAAAGAGAAAGAGTTCAGGATTCAAATTACACAGTACCACCACAGTTAGATCAAAGTCAGCAAATCCAGCAGCAGCAGCAGCAGCAATTTGTTCCTGCCACTACTACTCACTATATGCCCCACCCAGCAACAGGTCAAGTTCCAATGACTTCTTATTACCCAGTTTATGGCACACCTTCACAACAGCAAATTCCTCATCCAATGAATCAGCAGTACCCAGTTTATGTAATGCCTATAGGACAAGCCCAACCTTATAATATGACTGTTCAAGCTGCTGACCCAAGTGTGATAGCCTCAAGCAGGCCATTAATACCCCAAAGTGTTGCTGGTACTCCACCTGTTTACCCCACTAAACCAGCCACTCCTTCCATACCTGTGCCTCCCACTCCGGCATTTGTTCAAATACCTTCCGGGCAATATCAGCAGCAACAGTATTTGGGTGTAACTCAAATCCATCACCAACCACAATCCATAGCAGTTGCTTCCTCTGCTGCTTCTGCTCCTACTCCTGTTCCTGTTCCTGTTCCTGCTCCTACAAGTAACTATGGTTATGATTATGGAGGTGGACCTGCACAAGAACAAGCATACTACATACAGCAGCAGCAAACTACTCCTTTGCCCTCTCACTACCAGTCCATGACCCCGGCGGCGGCTGCGGCGGCGCTTTCAGATGCATCAAAGTAATTTCCTGCAGAGAGCATTCAGCAGCCGAACAGAACCACACCACAACCATTGTGATGTGAGGGGGGAGATAGGCGAACGGGTTTGGGTTTGGAACATCGCTTTCATTCTTTGTTGATGGAGATAACTTCAATTTCTTACAGTATCTTAATAAGGACTAGCTTGTGTTTAGTTTCTTTTTTTCCCCTTTGACCCATGTTATCTTTACATGAAAAAATGAATGCAGTGAGATCTTATAAGGCAAATCTGGTTTTTCATTTCAATAAGGCAAGTTACTGCCCTTAGATTTGATTTCCGGTGAGAATTCCTTGTTAGAGTTGAAAGTCAATTTAGCCATTTGTCTTCATCTAACAAGATCATTCAGATTTCAGAAAAGTTCCAACTTTTCTCTACAGATTTTTGTCCGCTCTATAGCAGAACCTGATGAGTTTCCTAACAAGGAATAATTTAAAATGAGCATCTCATGTGACTTGGATATTAAAATGATTGAGTAAATCTAATACAGGCTTGATTGGAAAATTAAACCTTTTTTTAATAATACTGAATATCATAACTACTCAGAGGTTACAAGTGAGACAAATTTATCACGGATGACCACGAAAGAAGCCATCACTAGTAGAGGGGAGCTTTATAGATCCAAAAGTTACTTCCTAAACTACACCGGTAGTGTGCATGTTTAGAAAATCTTTCCCCCAATGTTGTACGTAAGTTAAGATAAAAGACATCTTGAAATCACTTTTTTAAAAAAAAATTCCACTTTTTTTTAATGAATTAAGAAGTTGAAAAGGATCATTTTTAAAAGCATAAAATCATAAACAAACACAGTACAAATATATTATATAAATCAATACAAACTGATTAACTAAACACAACTTGAAAGCAAATGGTCAACAACATTCAACACATACACAATCAACATTAAACAACAATCATCCAACAACAACAATCATTAAACATTAATAATGGGATTCGAAGCATGATTTGAAGATTGAGCCACAAGTGGTGGTGCACTATCCGTTTGCATGGTTGAATCTGGCACAAACAATGAAACAATGTGAAATATATCTACATAAAACAATTATATTATGATAAAATAAATTATATTACCATCATCATCCGGAAAACCGATCATCCAATTACAAGTGTAGATAAGGGCTTGAATATTTTTTGAAAGAATAGAACTTCTATATTTTGTGAGAACTCGAGAATCAATACTAAAAGATGATCCACTAGCCACTGTAGTGATTGTAAGCAATGCTTATAATATCAAATTCTATCTTTGAAAGACAAGGAAAAGAGCCAAGTTCAACTTCCAATATTCCAAAACATTCAAGTCAACATACAAGTTAAGATCAAGTATTGATTCTCCAAATAATAGTCTAATTCAGACTTTTTTATTGATGCACCATCTCTGCTCTTGCATTTAAGATAATCATACATAATATAATTAAAGTATTATAAAGGATCGATTAAAATAAAATTACCAATTTAACTAATGGAGAATTTCAAACTCACATCAAAGGCTGTGGCGGTTAAGCTTTGCCTTATATCACTTGTAGCTGTAATTGGACAAGGAGGAGGCAAAGTAGATCTTGTTGAAGAGATATTTTCACTAGCATTAGAAGAAGTTGAATCACCCATGGAGCAGTAACACGAAGTAAAGATGATCTCACCCTCGTAGTCATCCTTTTAGATTCATTGAAAACATAGTTCAACTTCCTTCTAACATATTCAACCTTCTCAATATAATTTATGGGATCAAGTTGTGAATAAGAAAACCTTATGATTTCAAGCTTCATGCGTGGACCAAGAATTATTGCAATGGCAAGAATAATGATGTTACCAGTGGCGGACCCAGGATCTGATTTGAGGGGTGCAAATTATTTTTTGAGAAGATAAATAAGATTTATTCTTGATATCTTTTGAGAAGAATTTGAATAAAAATTTAATGGGTTCAAAATTAGCAAATGGTGAGTGCAAAATAAATCGCATAGTACTAATATATATTTAATTTTCTGGAAGTCAGGGGTGCGGCTGCACCCGGTGGACCCAACATAGGTCCGCCTATGGCTGTTACCATTCCAATATTTGTCAAACTTATCAAGCATTCTCACAACCATATAGATCATCATGATGCACTTATTCTTTAAGCATTAACTCAATTTTTGATATCTGCATGAAATACATGTTAGAAGTAAGATATGTTGACCCAGAAATCAACTCTTCAACTGTTAGAGAATGAGAATAGCTAGTATCTTGGAAAGCTAAAGTAGTAAAAGTATCTCTATATGTAAGGGCACTATGAAGCATTGCATGTGTTAAATTCCATCTAGTTGAAACATCTAACCTCAAACCCATGGAAGTATTTATACCAACTTGTTCAACACAATTGCTAAAACTAATTGCCCTCGCCTTTGATGCCCACACATGCCTAATGCCATCCTTAATCTTTTGCATAGGGATAGTTACTACTTTTTGTAATCCCCTAAATAAATTAAACCTCAAAACAATTACATAATAAATTATTAATTTTTCGAGGTCAGCGACAAGAGTTGTGGGTGAGACATTCAACTCACAAATCATAGACAATATCAATCTAACCTGGAGTACAAAACTCGTCCATAAGTAGCCACCAAAAGTCACAAAAATCAGAACAACTATTAATCCTCCCATTAAACATATAAGTTCATATTTATTCATCAAATAAATACCAGTTGTCGCAAATACCAAAAGACGATTTATTAATGATGATCCAATTTAACAACTGAATCATAAAGATAAAATCAAAGTATGCAAACCATATAAGTTTGACAATATTCATCTCTCAACAAAATAATTTAAACTACTAAGCCTACAGTGATAACCATTATCAAACTATTGGCTCATTCCCTTCACGCCTTGAACCATTAAATTCATCTCCTCAAAACAATAAACATCGATAGGGTGAGATATAAAGTCCCAGTAACCAACAATTAATTCATAGAATATACAATACGGGATTATAAGTCAATAAAGCAATGCTAATATGTAATATTCAAACAAAAATCAAAGTTTTCCATTCAATACAATCATAATACACAAATGATCCCTCCATCATACTCCTTCATAGCATTCCATGTCGTGGATCCAACTTAATGTGCTGAACAACCCAACCAAGATCCAGCAGCTGCATTAATATAACTAGTCCCCTCCATTCTCTCTCTTGAGTCTAGAATCAAAGGGTGTTTAGCCTCCCACTTGAGTATAGGCCGACTCCCTACCTAGGTCTGAGTCATATTAAACCACTATAATCAATATTGGAGGCAGTCACATATACAACACAAGCTGGATCATCATGAAGTCTTGGAGCTGTAAGGGCGTTTATAGCCATCATGCAAGAATTTCAGGAACAACTTGAGCTGGTTGCGAAGAATGATTGCGACTTCGACCATCACCTGGAAGAGGATGTATCTGCTGCGGTGAGGTGACACTCCCTCATGATAGTTTCACACACACACAAATTCCGACAAGCTGTAGCAAAGTTGTTAGTAGTATCGTTTCATAAGTTTATCTTTGATTTCATACTTCTAATTCGCATTAGATGGAGTACATAAGGACTCAATGCCAACCGAAGGATGGCAAGTTGCATGCTATTGGTCACTCAATGGGGGGAACCCTTTTATATGCTACTCTCTCACGTTGCGGTAAGTTATTATGCTTGTTTGGAAAAGCTTATTTACTCCCCAAAAGCACGTTCAACAGTGTTTTTCTGTAACATAAGATAATCTCCTCCACATATTTACCTCGGCTTGCGTAAAAGTACTTCTCTACCGCGTTCCTAAACGGATACATTAAGTTGTTGTTAAATTGCCTTTTTTTAATTAATTTCCTTTCCAGGTTCTGTGAAAGAACCATCAAAATTAAATTTTCCCTGCCTGTCGACAAAACATAATTCATGGTCTAGCTTGAACTTCAGCTGTACCTTGCACCCATTAGTTTTGGCCAACCCAACGAGAAGCTATAATGCTTCGTGTTGGGCCCAAGAAGCTTTGAAAGGCTGGGAAAATGTCTTCCATCTGGACTTGTAAGAAACAGTACTCTGAACTTAACTAGTATTGAGCTAGAATGAGAATCTTGTAAACATTAGGTTTATGAGTCAATTCGCTTGTATGACTCTCATCTAATTCATTTATTTCCCAGGTGAAATTCAGCGTTCATACTCAAACTCTACAGTGTAATGCCTGTGATTAGAATGACTTGTGTGTTCAGGGTGTTGGTTATTTTTTAGTTTCAAAATCTTATTCCCAGAGAATGTAAACAATTTGTTGAAGTTCTTGATGCTTGCAATTTCAGGTTTCCATGGAAAGGATTCTGGGCTGGCATCAGTTGTTAAGGTGCCTATCTCAGCAGTTGCCGGTGACCAAGACCTAATCTGCCCTCCCGAAGCCATGTACGGTATGTGGAGTTGACAAGGGCGTTTACATATCTAACATAGAAACTGCATCTATATTTGGTTTTATGATAGTTGTGATCTCACACACACACACACACAAACAGCTAAGCTTATTCCTGAAGAATTCATTACCTATAAGCAGTGGCGGAGCCAAGACCTGAGGGTAGTGGGGTAATTTTTATTTTTAAATAGATGACAGCAAGCTTACTATAAATAATTGAGTGGATTCAAATCTTTAAAATCAGGGGATGTATAATAAAAATCTAATAGTAAAAGTAAAAAAGCCAGTGGGGGCATTTGCCCACCCTGAGCCAAGTGTGGCTCCGCCCCTGCCTATAAGGTTTTTGGTGAGCCAGGAGGTCCACACTACACTCACTATGACTTGGTGGGGGTCTTAAGGTGTGATTATTTTGACCGTTTCTTTTATAACTTCTGAGACAGACATTGCATATAGTCTGATCAATTATATTTTTTCATTTGAAGTAATTTCTTACAGTGGTCACTTCTTTTCCCGTTTGAATGCAGGTTTCAGATCAAGTGTATCCATGTTTGACAGAGTTTCTCTTTCATCATGACATGGATTAGTTCATCTCTGTTTAGAAGATCCCGTAAATAGCTATATATATGGATATCTAGATCCAAGACAAAGCAAGATTTTCTGTTGTGTGCCCGTTATTAGCCCAAAGTTGAAATTCCATATAGTTGTAAAGAGAACGTGAATAACAAAGAATATAAAGGACATACGGATATATAGCCACACAGTTGTACACGTACGCATGCTAATTTTCCTTGTAAATTGTCTGTGGATGTTTTACAGAGATATTTATGTTTAACAGTTTTTACTTTAATCAAAACAAGGGCACCAGAAAAAAACATGCCCACATATATATCTATAGAAAAAATGATGGAATCACCGTACAGTCCCGTATGAGAATCAAATAACTGAAAGTTTCGTGTAAGCAATCAAATCACTCAAGTCTTGCAATAAATAGGAAGCATGTAATGATAAATTGGTAATACTCCAAAAAGTTTGAGTGATACAAAGATCTTTATAATGAGTCATTGTATATTTAGGGTTTGTTTGGCTTCTCATCGATTTTAAAATTTAAGTTTTATCTCAAAATCTAAATTTTGTCTAAGTACTCGCTTTTAAAAAAAATTATTTTCAATACAAAATCTCCATTTGAAAAGTTTTAAAAAAGTTATTTTTTTATTAAATCACATCCTCTTTTTTAATAAATTTTCTTTTTCATACTTTTTTTCTTTTTCTTTCCTCTTTCCTATCTATTTTTCGCCTCGGAATCAGTGAAAGCCAATAGCTTTCCAAACACAATCACCTTTTTAAAACCTAGATTTTGCCTTGAAATCCATAAAAGTTATTCTTCAAAAATTTGATTTTATATCAGAATCCGTAAAAATCGTGGACATATCATGTGATTTTTCTTCCGAGTTAATGTTCACGAGGGATGGACAAGCTTGGCGATCTTTGGTTGGGGATGCAGCAGGAAAAATGTTTGGTCCCCACCATGTGGTACTGTCTCTTTCGCGGTACAGCTTTCTTGTGTGTGACTTCCATGGCATATAATTGACCTTCAAAGCAAAGGTATGAAATTACGTTGCAACATTGCGAGCGGTGAAGAGTTACTTTTTCACATTACAGATGGGAGTTTTAGCCATCTTCTCTATTTTATTTGATCGCTAGACAAATCACGAGTGCTTGGTTTCTGTTTCCCATCCCTAGTAGCATCTTCTAATATCACACACACACACACACACAGAGCAAACCTTTTTATAACATTCCAAAAATTTGAATTGATTCGATTCTTTTTGTAAAATTTCATTTGGGATTTTCTCAACATAAAATCCATTTTTACCTATTTTACTCCTAATTAATTATATTATTATTTCTCTTCACCTTTTTTCTCATACATTCTCCATTTTTTTTCACCACTAATTCCCAAAGATTTGATTCTTAATCAAGTAAAGTGATATCAAGTGATTCATATAACTTATTCATCCTAGTGGGATAAGACTTACTGTTGGGGAGGGAGAGACTTAAATAAGTAATTTCATTTTGAAGGGATAAAGGCATATCTGCCCTGCATTGACCATATATCTATTTCCACGACACAATGCCATAAACAAGTATAACCAAGTCAGCTGCAAGGCGTGTGGATTTGGTGAGTCTCATCATCATTGACAAATAGAACATGTTGCCAACTCACAAAAGATTTCAATGGAAGAAGATCGAAAGCAAAGAATGAAATCTCGCTTATACTAAGATATGAAAAACTATACACCAAACTTCAGGGTGAATATAAGCAGAATGTTCAAGTAAGAGGAAAAAATATGAGGGTCAATCAAAGTCTCCTAGTGACGCACCACAACCTCTTGCTTACAGACTGGGCAGAAGTTTTTCTGAGCAAGCCATTGTCTGATGCACTCAAAGTGATAGTTGTGTTCACAATTTAGCTTCCCCACCTCATCATCTCCTTCATATTCTTCCTGTTCATCACACAATCCAGATACAAACATCACAATTATATATCAACATCATTTCACAGCTTGATTCTGACAAATCCCCTTCTGGTTTGTAGTAGAGATTTGCAAACTCACCTGACAAATACTGCACTTTTTGATAATATGGTGCTTCAATGCTTCACTCAAATATGGATATCGAATTTTCCTTATGTGGCATCCTATCTCATCTTCTTTAAGGCCGGTGTTCACATAACCAATCTTCTCCTCAAGCTCAAGTAGTTGCTGCAGAACACAGAAACCAGAAACATAACATGAAGAAATATTATTACAAAAATAGAGAGAGATATATATAGACAGAGAGAGAGAGCCCACCTCATACGACATGTTATCAACATCAAGTCTCCAGTCTCTAAATTGGTCATGTGAATCTAATATTCCTCCCATTAGCAGACCTCCTTGGAGCATCATCATCTACAGTGATCCACCAATAATCACATAAATGTGTATAATGATCAGATATATTGATAAAGGTTAACAAAACATGGAATTAAATCTAACGGTAAATCAGAACAGTTAGAAAATACATAAATTAGTAATGAACCTACACTAAGGCTCATCCATGACATGGTCATGCAAGCATTAAGCATACAAGAGATATTGCTCTTCGTGCTCCATTCATAAACAAATATTTAGGTTGTGCGTTGCCTAGAGTTTGTGTGATCAAGCAATATGGTGAAACTGACCCATTCATAATTATCCAAAATTGGTTACAACGGCAATTATAATTTGTTTTAAAAAACACAAAAGAGCCTCCGGCGTATTGTTTCTTGTTAATCTTTCGGAACATGGCTATCCATATCAAGGAAAATGGGCTCAAATTTGTTTTCCTTTCAAAATAAAGACAACTCTGCTGCATCCAAATGTAAAATTGGTTCATACTAGTTCAGGATTGAATAGTCTTAGTCTGAGGCGGAACTATAGAAGTTGTATGCATAAGGAATTTTAGTATCGCAGTTTATCTCAGATTGAAGACCTAAGCTGTGAGCCTCTCAACAAGAAGAAATAAACCGTTCGATCGCAAAATCACACAACACCAGAACTACTGTTTAATATCCCTTCCATTAATATCATCACATCAACCCGTGTTCATTACTTAGTTCTCCAACGGATCCCTGCCTTATGAAAACCAAAGTCCGAAAATTCACTCCAACAACTCAGAAACCAGATCTCAGTGGCAATTGCTATCTAAATATCTAACGTGGGATAATTGACACTTTTCAGCTTTCACCATCCTTGTAGCATTGTTCATTTCATTTCAGGTTATCCTTTCTAGATGGGCAACACAGGTACATGCAAAACTTACACAGTTACTCGTATTCATCATTCTCTACAGAGGAAATAACAAGGCATGTTGAAGTATGTTGCCGACAAAAGTCACATACTCCAGGAAGTCAGTCAAATTATGAAAGGCATATTCCAACAATCAACTCCAAATTCAGAATTTTCTTTTCAACTGTTAACACCTCAAAGAAAAGAAGAATCCTGAGATCAAATAAGGAAATGAGACCGTTATAAGATAAGAATATAAAAGGCCTGAACCAACCTCAGCGAAACCTTCAGATGAAGGGTGTCGAACATGACGATAGTATCTTGAAGTTGCATAGGGATACCCAGGAGCAGGAGGGCGAGTTGGGAAGATATCAGGATCGTTATCCAGAAAAGAGATGGTTTCTGGGTTAACTGTTCGCCTTCCAAGATAGGATACTCGCTGGCAACATTTATGAACCATCATCAGGGCTTGGAAAAACTTCACGATCCAAAACAGGATATACAATACCAAACATGAAATCAAGATATCAGCTAAATCTGTAAACATCTATGGGCAGCCCAATATATGTATTCTTCATTCACACGATAATCCTATTGATATTGATGAATCCTATTCCCCGGGCCGTTCCCGAAGTTATAAAATTTTTCGTCTGGCGTCCCTAACTCTCAAAGTAAATACGTGTACGCGGCTGGATCGGCTAGTTGGTACCACTGACACGTCATTAGATGGAGAATATTATCATCAGTGGCCGTAGTTGACCCGGCCTATATTATCGTGAGGGAATAAATTTTCAAACCTGGCGACTTTTTTTTTTGGAGAATGAAAGTGTCTGCTTTTATCATATCTGAAAGATAAAAAAATAATTTGACCGAAAACTTTAAGCTTGGTAAATAAAAGATCGTGGTGAGAAGAAAGAGAGATATAAAGAAGGTCAATACAGGGAACGTAATGGCTGTCTCATTTATTAATTCTGAAATTGAAACAACTAGATTGGAAAAAAAATATATTGCGTAAATGAGGGATGGTAATGCTGGTTACTGTAAAAAACAATCAGAGGTATAAAAATGAAACAGCGAAGTTGGAAGGAAGAAAACCGATCCCTCATCATCATGATGAATGATGAAGAAAGAAACAGAGAAAAACAGACCAAAAAGAAGTACTTGGTAGTCAGCAAGGCCTAATGTTGACAAGATATTAAATTTCCCATTACGAATTTAGACAGTAAAGATCCCGCAATGACAAAAAAATAAATGGGAAATTTATTTCAACAAGAAACCCAATCAGATTGTAAGATTACAATGAAAATGCTTTTGTTTTTAGCACGAATTGGAGGAAAGAAGAATGAAGAGGAATCAGAGGAAGGATGAATGAAGATGCAGAGACACAATTGATACCTCTCTCTGAGTCATCCTCTCCACATCAATCTTGCCTCTCGCTGAAACATTCTTCCTCGCAACGACGCAATCAACAGACGCGGCAGCATCAGCCGAAAATCCAATTCCAGGACCACACCAGACGTCTTGGAAATCAACGCAATTAGCAGAACCAGAAGCACCAAGAGCCCCAGGACAGGTCTTGGGGCTATTTCTTTTGTGCTTCTTCTTTCTAGCCTTCTTACCTTGCCAATCAGCCGACGTCCGAATCAACCCCGGAACCGAAACCTGCTGCGACGCACCGGCGTTGCATCCAAGTCCTCTGAAGGTTGCAGCCGCCGAGAAATTGTTCTTCTTCTTGCTGCTACGGTCACTGCCACTGCCGGCGATGTTGATCCCGTTGCCCTGTATACTCTCATTCGACGCGTTGTTAGAGAAAGTAGAGAGAAGAAGAGACGAAATGGTTGACTTGCAGCGAGTGAACTGTATTATCGATGGGATCGCAGGGTTCGGATCTGCCTCTTGAATGAGATGACCCAAATGACTTCTTGGTCTTCTACATTTTATGCGCTCTGCAGTTGCAGAAGCATCTGAAACAACAGGCATGATTCCAACAGAGGAAGAAAGCGAAGAGAAATGAAATGAAATGAAACGAAACTTATGGAGGGAATAGAGGGATTTAAGTCCGCTCCAGAGATAAGATGGAAGTAGTAGAGACTATAAAGAAATAAATTTTTTTTCCCTTTTCAATTGAGGGGTTGGCTTTGTCCGAGCTGTTAGGTGGGCTCTGTGATTTGTCTTGTTGCTGGAATTGTGGGCATAGTAGACTGAGAGGCTCTGGAATCTGTGACTATCCTTTGCCTCTCTCTGCCTCTTAAGCTATCAATCCGACGACGCTACTTATCACAGGGAAAAGTCGAAAATCCCTTCCTTTTATCTCACACCCCTCGTGCCCTCCCGGCCTCACAGTGGCTGAGGGTTGTGAATCGGAAAGAACCTAGGTGATAGTGCCATGGACCGATATTTAAGAATTAAAAACAACTCCCATGTAGAAACAGAGCCACGCAAAAAAGTCAGATTTCAGGGATGAGAGTGGACACCATTTCAAAGGGACCCACTCACCCACAAGGTCATACTAAACCGCTTGAGGTTGCATTGGGATTATACTAGGCCATCATTTAATTACCATCCCCCTGAATTCCGCTCAATGACGAATGTCTTCCTGGTCAAGCATCATCGTCTTTTCCTTTCATACTAGCATTATAGCAGGAACAGCATTTAGGTCCATTGCAGGGTCATCATTCGTTTGGTATTAAAGTTTTGAAATCTAGGTTTTAAAACCTAGGTTTGAAACCTAGATTTTCTCTTTCATACTCTCTTTTTACTACTCTTTCTTACTTTCCTCTTTCTTACTTTTTCTCTCTTTCTCTTTCTTACTTTCCTCTTTCATACCCACTTTTTCTTACTTTTTTACCTCGAAATCTGTAAAAGCTATAACTTCCCAAACATAAATCACATTTCAAAACCT
>JANTPZ010095373.1:0-45276 GCA_025593235.1 Vachellia pachyceras | reverse complement strand
CAAATATTCACCTTTAATACAAAATGGTCCCAAAGATTCACAAAATTACAAAATGGTCCCAGGAATAGCTGCTCGGGTAGTAAATGAAGGCTGCTGAGATTGTAAATGAAGGCTGCTGAGGTTGTTAGAGGTTGTAAATGACAAACAACCTCTAACAACCTCAGCATCCTTCATTTACTACCCGAGCAGCTATTCCTGATACCATTTTGTAATTTTGTGAATCTTTGGGATCATTTTGTATTAAAGACCAATATTTGGGACCATTTTACAAATAAGCCTCTTCCTTGGGACTTTATGGTAATTCACTCAAATTAAAACCTCCAAGAACAGTCCATGGTTTATCGGCTTCATGACTCTGGCGTTGACTAACTCCCTCCAAAGATTGTTCCTCAAAGTTACAAAAGGCTCTGCATACACACGTCAAGAGGAGATATTCTTTTCAACATGCATAAACTGAGTAAATAAAGATAAATATCGTGTGTGTTTTGAAACTCCGTTAGAAGAAAGGAGTTTACAGATTTCTAGATGCAGTGGCAAACCCAGGATCCGGACTTAGGGGGTGCAAATTATTTTTTAAAAAGATAAGTGAGGCTTATTTTTAATATCTTTTGATAAGAATTTGAGTAAAAATTGAGTGGGTTCAAAATTAGCAAATGAGTGGGTGCAAAATAAATCACATAGTACTAATATATACCTAATTTTCTGGAAGTTAGGGGTGCAGTTGCACGCCCTCCAATGAACGTAGGTCTGCCATTGTCTAGATGGTTTTACGGATTTCAACATGGTTTTCATGGATTTATAGATGGCTTTTACGAATTTTGAGATGGTTTGATCTTAACTTGTGTGCACCATTTGGGGGACGAATTTCCAAACATGCATCGTATATGAACACAATCATCATGCCACAAAATCCAAATCCCTCCAGCATGCCCTGTTGCTTCCGATCTGATCCATTTCTCAAAACCCAATTTCCTCATTACTTTTTCGGCCTAATTTGAACCACTGTTTCCAATAAAAGTGGAGTCTGTACATCTTTTTCCTGAAATGTGATCATGAATCCTACTGGGGAAAACTTTAGAGGCTGTCACAATTCCATATGGTTAGATTCATGATAAATAAAAGGAAAGGCGAGAGAAACAAACCCTCCTTTCACAAAATGCTTCTGTGAAAGCTTTTCCATTCCCAGTCCTTCAACATCCTCCTCCGTTCCTTCACCCACATCAGCATTTTCCCCTTCAACAGTTCGCACAGCTTAATCATGCACGTATCTGTCGGGAGGCTCTTCGAGTGAATTTTTAAAAAGAAAATTTCTCCAAGTTCCGTTGGGTACATGCGTTGATGGTTTCACGAGGACTCCTAGCTGCATCCGACGCTGTGGACTCAATTTGTTTGAGAGGCAGTTCTGGATTTTTTGTCTCCTCATGCAGAACGGAACCTGCTGAGTCATTGGGCCAAAAGCCACATGGTGGATTCTTAAGGCCTGTTTTCTTTTTAAAATAGGAGGCCCAATTTTGGGCCACGTACTAGGTCCTCTTTTTAACTCCTCTCTTAATCTTTCCATGGGCTGACATTGGGCCTTCTATATTTACTTCTTGAATTGAGCCCATAGTTGAACTTCGGATTCCTTGCAGTTGGATTCATACACGTGATCCCCGTTTATGCACCTTTTTGACTTTTCCTTTCCCGTACTTAGATGTGGGTCCTGGTTCCGTACGCTTGCTTTCTACATTCACGGCGTTTTCCTTTTGTCCATCTCCATCAATATTTCAGGTCAAAAAAAAAAAAAAAAACTCCATCATTATTGAGGTGAGGATAATACATTACAGCCACAAACCATCATCCTCTGCTTTCTCTCTCATCCCTGTATCTCACTTGCCCCACCAGTGGAAATCCCAGTCTCTCACTGCTTATAAATAATGCACCTCACTGCTTTCTCTCTCATACCACAAAATCCAAATCCCTCCAGCATACACTTGGGCTAATATTGGGCCTTCTATTTTACTTCTTGAATTGAGCCCATAGTTAAACTTGGGATTCCTTGCAGTTGTATTTCATACACATGATCCGAGTTATGTCACCTTTTTGACTTTTACTTTCCCGTACTTGGATGTGGGTCCTGGTTCCGTACGCTTGCTTTTGCTACATTCACGGCTGTTTCCTTTGTCCATCTCCATCAATTATTGAGGTGAGAATAATACAGCCACAAACTATCATCCTCGGCTTTCTCTCTCATTCCTGTATCTCACTTGCCCCACCAGTGGAATCTCACTGCTTATAAATAATGCACCGCACAAAACACTAGCAGATCATCTTCTGGACTAGACACTGAGAAAGAAGTAGGAGGGAAGGTCGAAGTTTGAAGGAGGCAAGGAGGAGGAAGGACAGCGAGGCTCAAGTTCGACTGGTGTAAGTGGATTTATCGTCGCTCCTCTGATCCATTTGTAGTCACAAATAATTATATATATATATATATATATATAGTTTGTTGGGTCCAAGGTTCACGGTCGAGTGGTAAGTGGATTTCATTCTTGTTAATATTTATCTGATTTTATTCTTAGAAATTTTCGTAATATTGTTCTGAACTTTTTTAAAATTCAATGTTGATTGTTAATATTTTCAACTGTAAATAGTGAAATTGCTCTATTTTAACACTTTCCGGAGCAACTTTAAATAAAAAAAAACTTCATAACAAAATCACTACTTCTGAATGAAAACCTGGGAGATAAATTTACACGTAAACTCTTTTTATTTTAACACACAAACACTGCATTCACTAATGAATCAATAAAGATTTGATATAATGCATAGCAGAATAGTAATATACCCTTATAAGAATTACGCAGGTTGGTCAGTGAATCATTCAGATCTCTTGTACGTACTCCCAAAATGTCAACATTGCAAGATGACTTGGAACACAACTCACCGTTGGACTTGGATCCTCTAGTGGGCCTGCACCGTCCTTTACCTGACCCACAACCATTGGCATCTGAAGAACAAAACAATTTGGGAGAGATAGAACAGCACTCTCAGGTGGAGCGTCCCTCACCTGAGTCACCACGGGCATCTGAAGAAGAATACTCACCATTGTCATCTGAAGAAGAAGAAGAATCAGGTGAGATAGAAGAATGCTCATCAAGGCCACACGAGGAATTAGGTAATAATGAAGCACTAAAGCTCTCCTTATTTCTCTCTCATTTGGATCGATAACTGTTGAAAAATATCCAAGTTGTAGTTATTTTTCAAAAACAAAAATTCAATTATGGTCCCATTAACATACAAAGTTTGAATATTAATCCTCATTAAATTAACTACACTTATTGTTCTAAAATTCTATTTTATAAGCCACATCCAACATGTTTCATACAAATCAAGAAAAACTTTAAACTTCATTAACCATGCCCTAAAATTCAACAACTTTGCAACTTTATTATTATATGATCTATATCATACCAAACGAGAAAAAAGTCAAACATAATAATAAATAAAAAGTAAAATTATTCATTCATGTCGAAAATTTAATGGGGCCTTACTTATCAACAAGACAAGAAAATTCTATCTATCCTATAAATAGGACTAGAAAAATATTTTAAAAATACACACACACACACACACAAATCTTGTATTATATTACATGGAGTTTCAAAAACAAACTGCAAGCATAGTTAACAAGGGTTAAGATGCGAAAAATATTCACGAGCTTTTAACTAAAGAACATCCAACATTATATATTTTTCAAATATGTAGAAATATCTATAAACATTTAAAATTTGAAATAAAAACCGTTAAATATAACATAACAATGTTAATTTCGTGGTGGATCTCACGCTAGTTTTACATATGCATGTGTACTAATGATAGTTTACATTTAACAGTGCTGACAATTGTTGCTCTCATTTTAATTGTTTTAATGTATTTTTTCACATATTAACCCTATACATAATTTGATTCGACAACTTCATTGAAACATAGATACGCCTTAATTGTTGCTAACATGTTGTGGATAATTAATTACAGGTGACGAAGGAGGATGGAAGGTGGCTTTGCGCCATTCTATATGTGGTAACAGCTGGAGCAATGCGAAAGAAATTCTGGATCAAAACCCTAATGCCTTGATTGCAGAAACTACTGATGATGGCTCCACAGCACTTCATTTGGCTGCAATGTTTGGGCATGTGAGCATAGTGAAGGAGTTGCTCAGATTACTCCATGATCCACAATCCATTCTAACTCCTGATCATAATGGTCGTACAGCACTCGTATGGGCTTGTTGGAGTAGTGGAAGCATTAAAGTTGCAGAATGCCTCGTGAAGAAGAACAGAGACATACTTGTCACTCCAAACTGGGAAGATGATGATCTTCCTGTTACAGTGGCTTTCCGAAGTGGTCACCAAGAATTGGGACGTTATCTATATCGTCACACTCCATTGAAATGCCTCACAGGCCATAGGGGTTCTAGGCTTCTTTCATATTGTTTTCATGCACTATGTTATGGTACTCTGCCTAATGTAAGAGATAGATCATTAATTTGAGTAGATTAAAAAAATTACTAGATAATTAATTTGAGAAAATTAAAAAAATTACTTAAGTTAGGCATTTATACGCTGTTTTAACTATGCCTCAATATAAATCCCTTTATATATGCAATAAATGGTGATACTTTTAGAGAAAATATCGTAAATTTGGGAGATAAAGTGGATTGAAATATTATTTTTAAGATTAAATCCAATCCTTAGCCAGTTCTTGCATTAAGAACCATAAGTCTTGTGTGAAATTACTTTTGTTTTTTATGCTCTTGTCAATTCATGGTGTGTCTTTGTGCGCGCGCGCGTGCAGACATTGCGTTGAATTTTCTTCAACATTTCAATGAATTGCTTCTAGTGCAATTAGATAAAGGGATGACCCCTATTCATCATATCGCAGTCATGAACGCTGCAATTCTTAGCCCAAGTGAACTTGTCCTTTGGAAACGATGGATCTATAACTGTGAGTATTTGTGTATTTAACCATATATTTCAATGCTTTGCTTTCTTCTTTGCATTATTGCTTGTTGATTCTGTCTATGTTATTTTCTCTCCATTTTTTGGATTGTAGTATGCAGCATTACCTTATTGAACCTAAACTATATTAAAAAGTGTATACAAGTCTCTCACATATACAGACACATATAAGTTTAATTTGATAATCACAAATATCCATTAATTAATTAATTAATGATTGATTGCCATAATCATTATTTATGTATTTTGTTAACGACCTTATCTTTCATTCTTTCTCTGCCCATATAAGATATATACATACATTCAACCACAGCTATCAACAATGTGTGTTTGGACATCCAACAAGAAGAAGGAGATCAAGGAGATAAAGCAAAACTTGCTAAGTCAGGTAGGTTACAAAAATATCGTTAAGAGAATAGAAATAATATATAAATTTGAAGGCATTAAAAACGTGTAACTTTTACATTGCTTTTTTTTTAAATAATATTAGCATCTGGTAGTTAATGTTACAATTTTTCATTTATGATTGGTCAAAATCATGGTTTGAAATTTTACTCTCTTTCATTAACATGGATCTATATATATTATTAAGGAAAATCATATTAACTTCAGTGAAATGCACAAATCCTAACTCAAAAATACACTTTTATCAAATATTTAATAAGGTCTATAAGTCTTACTAGGGATTTGCAAATATTGTTAAAAAGATCATAATGCCCCTTTGTCATTAAACATAAAAATTGAAGGTTTGTACACCCTAATACCAAAATCTACACCTCCTTAAATTAACGAGGTCTCAACTTTTAATTTTTGAGTTGACTTTCAACAATATTAAGAGTATATTATGATGATTTTTCTTTTAACCATAACTTTTGAATCGCTATTTTATTCTGAACTTTTGAAAAAATCGCCATGAAAGGTTTGTATAAGTTTTGAATGAGAATGTGTAAATTGCTATTTTGTTTTGAATTGACACTATTTTATTCTGAATTTTTTCTATTTTATTCAATTTTTATTTATTTTGTTATTTTTAATACACTACTAACAACAAAACATATAAATATCTTAGTAATTATTATAATAAAAAAGAATTATCATGTGTGCACACTTCTCAAGAAAGTTAAGAAATAAAGGGAAGGTATGGAATAAGGAGGAAATGTCTAATAGAAAAATAGTAAGAAAAAGGGTTAAGCCAAAAAATAAAGAAAAGAAAAAGGTATATAGGTAAAATCACAACATTCAAAAATATTAAATAGGCTTTATTATATATTTGATAAAACTGTAAACCTAAATTAGAATTTTTGTTTTTTGACAGGATTTATTTATGATTATATCTTCAATACAAGATTTTTACTTTAACAATTTGTTCGAAAGTGGTATAAAAGATTAGGTCTTAATTAACAGGTATTGGTCTACTTCAAAGACTCATCAACATCACCGATAATTTTGTGGGTATAGATGCTAACTTTCATATATCTTAATTCTCATAAATCAAAATAATAAACTAAGTAAAAGATCCATGTGTGATACGTATGAATGCAGGAGTGAAGAAATTACAAGAGCTAAAGTTGCTGCATTTACAAGCAGATGAGCTTCTTCGCGTGGTTTGTAAGAAAGCAAGGGAGGCATTCGAAAGGGACATCATAATTGATGCTCTATGTTTTGCAGCAGCACACGGGAATGTCGATTTTGTGTTTCGAGTATTAAAAGAATTCCCAGAGATTTTACCCAGTCCAAAGATCGTTGAGTGTTTCCATGTAGCTCTTCATCATCGGCAAGCTAGGGTTTTCAACCTTATCCATAGGCTTCCCTTCAAGAATGCCATAGCAATATTCGTAATTACAATTGATAATATGATGCCTAAGACCATGATGCATAAGGCAGGTGAACTGGCTCATCCTAACATACTTAATCGCATCTATGCACCTACACTACAAATGCAAAGAGAATTGCAATGGTTCAAGGTCAGAGAAAGATACATATTAATTTTTTAGCAATGTTCTCTTAGAAGATTGAATCTATTTTAATTTTAAGTAGTGCATAAATTAATAAATTGTATAAGATTTGTCTGCAAGTATTTAAGAATGTTACTCTAAGTTTCATTTTCTTTGAAAGTTGTTCTGGAATTGTTCAAAGACATCACAAACATAGTAAATCCCATTAGGCCTAGCTTTTAATCAAAGTTCCACTTTATTCTTTGCTAACATTTTTCTCCTAAACTGGTTATATAGTAGTAGTCTGGTTTTGACAAGAACATGAAATGCAGTACATTTTGTAACAAATGCAGGAGGTTGAGAGTTTAACGCCTCCAGGCTTCAGGTTAAGGCGTGACATGAATGGCTTCACAGCCGCAGAATCATTCAGAGAAAATCACAAAGAGTTAATGAAGGAAGGACAGAAATGGATAAAAGAGACCGCGTCTTCTTGTTCAGTTGTTGGTGCCTTAATCGTGACCATTATGTTTGCAGCATCTTTTACAGTTCCTGGAGGAAGCGATCAAAATATCGGATATCCATTATTTTATACAACAACCATTTTACAAGGTTTTCATATTCTCAACCATATTATCACTTCTCTCTTCTTCAACTTCGGTTCTAATGTTTTTAGCTATCCTTACATCTAAATTTTCAGAAGAAAACTTCCTCAAATCCTTGCCAACAAAATTAATTTTGGGTCTTTCTTTTCTTTTCATCTCCATTGTAAGTATGATAATAGCCTTTCTTTCTACCATCCATCTCATGTTGAAACATTCAAACTACTCATGGGGTCTCCTTCCCATTATTATACTAGCAAGTGTTCCGGTCTCCCTCTTTGTGCTGTCAGAATTCCCTCTTCTTCTTCACACTTGTGCTTCTACATATGGGAACCTCTTTGATAGGAAAGTGGAGCTGTGGCCATGAGATGGATTATATGTGTTCGGATATTGGGATTTACGTTGTTTTATTATTTTTAAGACTTTTATTATGATTAGCATTTTAGAGTTATGATTATTGTTATTACCTTATAAATAGATTCAGAGTTATCAATTACGGTAGACTTTTAGATTACTGAATTTGATGGTTATCTTTTCCCATGACTTTTCTGGTTTTGTAGATTTGCCCTTCTGTGAGTCTTCCCTTTCTATTTAGTCCTTTCTTCATTATTCCTTTTCCTTCTCCACCTGTTCCCTCGGTATTAACACAATATCATAATTCAATTTATGATATGAACAGATGTATAATTTAATGTTAGGCATAATTATTTCTCTGGCAACATTAATTCTCAATTGTTGCAATTAATTTATTTCATTTCTGGTATTTTTAAGAAATACTTATATGCTGCAGGCATGCCCACCTTGAAAAATACAATTCCTTAAATCATTTTAAGCTGACTCATATAATGCAATTCACATTTTATTTTAATTTATTTTTATGCAAAATAAACCTTTAATTTGAAGGGGGAAATGAGAATTGTGTTAGATGGGTCATGAGACATTTTAAGCTAATTGTCTTATGACTTATCTGTCAGATTATGTAAGGAGTGTGTAATGTCTCGGCTATTTTTTTAGATTTAGTCTCCGGTTTCAATAAGTAAAATATTTAAAGAATGGTCCAATGGATAAAAATATTTAATGAGAGGTCACATTGACAATATGAGGTGTTGTTAACACAGCTTATGCTGTTGTCAATACAAGGACCTCATGTTGTCAATGGGGACCTCTCATTAAATATTTTTATTTATGGGATCATTCTTTAAATATTTTACTTAGGATCCGAGACTAAATCTCCCTGTCTTTTACCCGCAAACTGCGGTTCGAGGTTGTCAGGGCGATATAACGGATAAGAACGAACAACCAAACGCATTCGCTGACAAAAATCGTGTGAAATTCAATTCAATCCCAAACCCAAATTGTGGCGTACGCGGCTTCTCTTCTCGGAATCAAATATTGCACCACACGAATTCTAATTCTCCATCTCCATCTCCATCGTCTCCGTCCCTTTCTCCCATTTAATTCTGGAATTATTTCTTCTATTTCAAGCTACCATGTGTTTTCGTGGTTGAGCCTTTGTATATGTACAGTTCCATACATAGCTTTCTGGGATTTCTATCCGATGAATCATGTCAATAAAGCCGTGCTTATCAAATCCAAATCATTGGCAGATGGAAAGCGGTGACAATACCAAATCAAATAGCAATTCTCGCCCTGCGATTTCCTTTTTTCCTTTTCTTTTTCATTTCCGCCTTTTTCTTCGATTGTCTTAGTGAGGAAGTGTGCTTTTATAGTGGTTGGAGTTACTCCTTTTACACTCCATTTTTGTTGCGCTAATTAATTAGGGGGAGAAACAGTAGGAGAAGAAAGGTAAAAATAGCCTTTAAAATCAGACATGTCATCTACTGATTGTCAACCTTCTTTCCCCTTAGTTCGCCATTTTTCTTTTTTTTCTTTTGGCTGATTTGTTTCGACTAAGGAAGCTCACATGCTGAACGGAAATATATCCAGTGGGGTAAAACAATTTGGGGTTAGCATATTGAAGTTGAGGAAACCTACACTTATATCAAGATTCCTTGTTAATGGAATAATGCAGTTTGGCTTCTGGCAAGTTGTTGCAACTTGTAAATGTAGACTAAGCTGCTGAATATGCAAATGGAGATGCATTGGGAAATGCATGGTGTTCCATTTGATTGACTTGTGTAGATACAACTTTGTTGCTGCTTCAAAACAATGCCCAACTCACATTTTGGAGTTTGTAGCTACAATATACTCCGAAAATGTCATCATTACTGCGATTTGCAGAAGTTTAAAATGTTTGTTATATATATGTCAAAAGCTGCTCACTGCAATTCACTGGCCTTTCTCCAACTATATGCTTTTTTAAGCTTACATCCTTTACGAGTTTACATGCCTAGAGATTTTTATGGTCATCATTTGAGTATTCTCCTTTATTAATTTTATTTTGGAATGTAGAACCTCTTATATGACCAACGTAGTCAAAAGTGAAAGGTGTCTTTGTAGCACTAGATCTCTAAAATGCTTTGGACTAAGGTTTGGAGGTTTTATAGTTTCCTGTTTTTGCCTTTAACCCTTTTAAAATTGATGCACTGGTCTTCTAATCTGTCCCTTCCCTGAAAGCATCCAAATACATTGAGAAGCATAAGGTGTTTGCCTTGACAGAAGCGAAAATTGCCAAATGTGCCATCAGCAAGGTTTTCTGTTGAAGGTAGCACCTCTCATCGTGGGAGAGTGAGAGGCTTTGGTCTACTTCAGCTCCTTGCCTCAGTGCCACCTTTAACATCGATTTTTGACTGCATCGTTCATTATCTCTTATGATATTCTAGGTAGTAAATATTTATTTCAGGAAAAATAGACTGCAATATAGTGGAGGAAAAGGTAGTAGATATGCCATTCTTTGTTATCATTCCTTCTGTAATAGGAACATATGGCTTTCTTTCGTCGCTTAAAATGTCATCCTGTGGAATTCAATGCTTAGCTACAAGCCAGTCCAGATGACAAGCAGCAGCACTTTCATATTACTCAAGTAAATGTCCTAATGTGGAACTTTGTCTGTCAAATACTTTCTAAGACAAAATTACAGAGAACAATTTTTTTCCAGCAGAGAATAAATTTGATGTCCTTTTCCATTTGCACATCTTTACTCATCCTGTGTTTTAATAAATGTGAAAGTTGAGGTCATTTTAAATTTATTTCTTTCCTTACTTGTAATGTTGAAGTGTTTCTGTATCAAATAAATGAGTAAATAAATACTGAGAAATATACTTGTTACTCCTTATTTGAAAGATATTAAGTGTAAAAGTTCGATATCTAATTTGAATATAAATTTGGAAAGGAAATATATCTCGTTTATATCATTTGTGTCCCTTTACTAGAAAAAAGGAAACGTGTTTTCTCGCAAAGACTTGAGCATTCACGAAAATATATTGTTTTATAGTTTATTCTTTTGAAGGAATCTAATCGATGATTATAATGGTGTATATTTATAACTGTTGCCTTTTTTGTCTATTTTTTTTTGTTTCTGCCAAAAATATGAACATACATTCAATCATGCATAGCTTCTTCAAACGTACTCTGAATATGGCTGGCTTTTTAAATGGCAATGTTGAATGCATCAACTTGAGCGGTTGTATTAAGTCCTTGTGTGAAAAATTATAAAAGAGACTAATTTGCTCCATCTGCAGATTGTGTTAAAACAGGTGTTTTGTTCAAATTCCATGTTTCTCATGCCTCAGTATTGTTTGAAGTGTTTTATTGATTGATGATTTCTTGATGTGGATATTTTTATTTTTTTTCAAGGATTTTTACGAAGTGTTGGAGGTTGATTATGATGCGACTGATGAAAATATCAAATTCAATTACCGAAGGTTTGCACTAGTTGCTTAGCTATCCCAATAGCTCGTGGGGTGGTTCTCTCTATGCTTCTTCATTCTAAAGTTTCTTTTTACGAGAAGTTTTAGTTCTCACTCATCCTTGATTGTGCATGTATTTTGGCAGACATGGAATCCTGACAAGCACGGAGGTGACAATGCTATTACTGCAAAATTCCAAGAAATCAATGAAGCTTACAGTGGTATCTATAAACTCTTCTATTAACAATAAAATATTCTGTTCCCTAAGTTTTGTCAATATTCAATTGTGAAGGACATTCTAAACCCATCAATTGGAGGCAATTATCCTTGTGAGTTTGAAATGTAGACTATCTTGGGGTGGTTTGCTACTCTTACTCTTGTTGGCCCATTGTTTTGTTATTATGCCTTTCCGCTCCCCTTTTGTACTAAACTAGTTTCAGTAGTCTATAAACCTAACTTTTTTCCTATGAAGTATAGTACAAGTGAAGGTAATGTCAGCCACTATGATAAGTCAACTCTGATTCAACAGCTATAATTGACAGAAATCAAGCTTAGCACATTTATAAACATGCCTCACGTGAAAATTCTAGATTTGAGTTATCTGTTCAGCCTGTTTTCTGGTGGTCAAAGTCCCAGTGCGGCATTGTTTATCGTTAATTAAGCCTCCACACAAGTTGGGTCTCTTTGATTTGCAGGTAAATGGAAGATTTGTGGCTGGTGGCAATGTGGGGAGTGCTCTTACCATCTCAAGCCTTCTATTTACCCATTGATTTAAGGGAAACCAACAATTGTAGATTAATGAAGGACATTCTAGTTGAACAAACATATTATTAGTCTTTTGAGCACTAAAATTAGAGCTTGATGGACCCGTTAATGTTGTATCAAAATTTGGTTTTGTTCATAGTGTGTTTTCGGGTTAAGAGAGGCCTGCATAATCACGATCTTGCTATTGTTGGCTAGAGAAATCTAGGTTTGATCCACTTACAAAATTAACGGCTGATGTAATAGATCTGCCAATCGTGAAGTACATTTACTCTGTAGCCATAAAAGGTTGGACTTTATTCTTTTTCTTTTGTTGGAAATTGTGCCCTAGGGCCAATCATTATACTTCGCACATTATTTATTTTAATGTATTTTCTCTATTTAATTATCATAACTTGTGCATGTTTATTATGATAATTGTATCCATGGGCAAATTATGAATATTGTCCTAAATGTCCCTGGTCGGTTATCTATGTGGGAACAAAGATAACGTAAGACCAGTATGACTTTGATAAGACATGGAGATACGAGTCAAAGTCATAGGCACTTGTAAGAGTACAAGGTGTTGGACTGACCCGCTATGAAAAAGCTACATGGATTAAGTCATTAGCTTATCTCATGTAATCACGTTACAATGCCCTTTGACCTGAGATCATCATGGATTCCTGCATGAAAGTCACTAAGCTTTGACTTAGTCAAAAGTCACCTTCGACCGGGTGATGATAAAGGCTTTAATCCGGTTTAAGGGTTTTCATGTGGAGGAATGTGAGTGATCAAGATGGTATTTGTCAACTCACATTAGTTGAGAGATATTACTGGGTCCCTCGATGAGTAAGTCTGAGAAATGTATGGCCATACTGTAACAAAAAGGGGTTTTCGTTTCTTTGATCAGATAACTCAGGGATCAAGAAAGTAATGGTCGGGAATAGGAGGATGACGCATCCATGCCTCATCCTTGACTGAGATATCGCGTGACAAAAGGGACGTGATGTGGTTACATAAAAGGTTGCGTCGTGTTAACGATCCCCATATGATTTGGGTAGTCGTAATGTCTTGCTAGAGACCGCTTGCGACTTGTGGGCTAATGTACACTTTAGCCACTGCCAACTTTATATAAGCCTACAGGGTCGCACGCAAGAACAACCCAACATGAGTTTTATTTCTAGGGTTTATTCGAATTTTAAATATATGTATATGTATGTTAAAATTCAAAATTACACAATATTATGTAAATAATATTTGTGTGTGTTAGTTTAATATTTAATTTATTTGATAAATTAAATAACTAGCATTAATTTAATTTATGAAGACAAATTAAATTCGTTGGCTCATTATTTAGATTAATTAAATGGATATGATTTGATTAGATCAATTTAATCCAAATTAAGATTGCAAAATTCGAATTTCACATTTTGAATTTTAAATTTCGAACTTTAAGATTAGATCTTGAATATCTTTTGAAATTCAAATTTCAAGATTAGATCTTGAAGATCATTTCGAATTTTGAATTTCAAGATTAATCAATATTAGATCTTGAATATCTTTTGAAATTCAAATTTCAAGATTAGATCTTGAAGATCATTTCGAATTTCAAGATTAATCAGGATTAGATCTTGAATATCTTTTGAAATTTAAATTTCAAGATTAGATCTTAAATATCTTTTTGAAATTCCAATTTTAAGATTAATAAAGATTAATCTTGAATATCCTTTAGGAAATTCGAATTTTAAGATTAATAAAGATTAGTCTTGAATATCCATTTGGAAATTCGAATTTCAAGATTAATAAAGATTAATCTTGAATATCTTTTCATATCTGAATTCGAATTTTAAATATTAATTAAAGATTAATCTCATATTTGAAAGGCTCTCCATAAGTTCTACAAATATTAGAACTCACGAGCAAGATAAGCAAAAGAAATTCGAATCTGATTGTAAGCCACAGAAACCCTAGAGAAAGTAAGATGTAAGAGGCGCTAGCACGCTGCGATTGTTGGAAACTGTTCATGTGGATACCGGTAGAGGGAGGCGATAAAAGAAATGTCGGCTCCTCGTGATCGGAAGTAAGAACGCGGGACGTTGTAGAATCTGAAGAGATCCAGACGCAAAGGAAGAGACGATCTTGAAACGCAAAAGGTACGCCTTCATCTCCTCGATCTAAATTTAAATTCCGCTGCCTGTATGTTCTGATCCCAACATCTTTTCCCTCACATATGGTTCAGAAAATAGCAAGCAATTGTTTGAGTGACACTATTGGATTTTTGCTGGTTATACTTCTTTGACATGTCCTAGTGCTGGGTGATCCTGCCAAACGAATTGAATATGATTTAACTGGAATCTACGAGATTGACAAGTATAGCTTGCAGGTATCCAATGTTAATTTCATTCAAAATGTAAATTATTTATTTATATTTTTTACGATTTTCTCATTGAATTCTAAACAATGAGCACTAACCCAATGAACTAACCATTGGTAGAAACATCTCATGGCCCCGCAGGAATATCTTGCCAGATTCAAGGTGATGATACTTACCTGCAATGGACTTGGACTTGGTATCGATCGCACTCAAATGTGGTAATTATTTATGTGCTATTGTAGGCATTGCTGTAATGATTGTGCCCAACACATGACGTTTATGTGCTCCACTATGAGTCTGTGTGTGAGAGAGAGATTTGTACGCTATATAAAAAGTGGGAACTGGGAACACACTTGTCCAAGTCTTCTTTACTAAAATTTTAGGTTCTTACCATCCTTTTGTCTCGTTGTATTCAATTCAATTCAATTATTTAGTATTTTCCTAGCAGTTGGAACATTGAACCTGCACCAGTATTGGGTTAATATAATATATATCAAGAGATATTTTAACCGCCCCAATACATTAGAGAGAAAAGTGCAAATGATCGTTGTACAACTTTTTCCTCTTTAAGTGGCGATGGCTTGAATGATGAAGATTTGCTTTCAATTGTAAAATTGTCTGCGTTGATTTATGATTCCAGTAAAACAATGTAGGTCGCATCAACTGACTGAAAGCGTTGAATCCAATGATAAATGAGGTTCGGCTTAAACTCTGTCTCAACTTATTGGAAGTTCCTTGGTATGAACTTCTGAACCCGGCTTGTGGATATTTCTGGAATCGATTCTGAGGAACATATTTGACAGGATACTAATCTCAGCATAGAGTTGAGTCAGAATGGCATAAGATTAGAGTATGTTACCATGTGGACCTCTAATCTTTCACATGTCATCCTCGCTCCAATTTTGTAGGACTGATTGGTTAGTGTGTTGCTTTGATGAACTTATTCTGTATACCCCCACGAGTTCCACAAGCTAGCCATGAGATACTTTGGTTCTTTTCGAATCTGTCAATAATGGTGAGTTCCTGTATTTTAATTTGGCAGCGAGCTCCCTCCGTTGTAATTTGATATTATTAAATCATGTTTCAATAATTTCTTTAATTATGAATAAATATTGTCTATATTCTTTTTATACAAGTTATTTTAAGGAGAGGGAAGAAGCATATAGGAAATACAGTAAATGTTCCAGAGAGAAGAAAGAAAGTTCTGGAGAGAGAGCTGGATGTAATATTTAATAAATACAACTATTATCACTTGTATGGCAAAGAGAGTACTTATTTTGCTATTAATACAAGTCATGTGATTAAATTTATTATATGAATGAGTAATTATACTTATAAATTATTATTTGGTAGATTGGTATTTAACATTTTGTTTTGATTAAATATGTTAAAAGTGTTTTATAAATTAAAAATATTTATATGCTCTTGGAGTGCCAATCCTTCAATGTTCTCTCTAATGAAAAAAAAAATTAATTATTTTTTATAGATTTAATACCGCAAATTTATTTTGAAGGAAGATCGTACATGATCACTTCAAATAATGAATCAACTTCTTGAGCATGCTTCCAACGTAAATATGTCACAAATAATGGTATGTTTAGCAAAGCTTTTACTCTCATAAGTTCAACAGTATTTTTTCGTAAATTCAGACAATCTCCTTCATATATTTACCTCGATTTCTGTAAAAACACTTCTCTACTATTTTTTCAAACCAACGTAATATCGAAAACCGCCTCTGAACACCTTTCAATTTCACTTCACCACAAACTGAAGAGAATAGTAACGGTTAAAAAAATCATGAAAATTTCAACATACTAGTTTATACTGGATTATTGTTACAAACTTGACATTTTAGGAATCATAAGTCAAATCTTCACCTGCAATGATGGTGACAGTTTTTTCACACCAAATTTACGGAACATCTTGTGAATTTTATATGGATAAAGTAATCTCTATCATACTAATATTATTTTCTGATAGCATTCACAACATTAATTTTATTTATGATACATCTAACACCGTAAGATTATTTTTTTTCTTTTGCATCCAACTCCTTATAATCTTATTTTTCAGTTATATATCCTATATCATAATTTTATTTATATTTTAAACTACTAAATGTGTCAGTAATATTAAGATGCCATTGGAATTAATTACGTACTAGAAAAAATAACGTCTTGAAGATAAATGTAACTAGAAAATAAAGTTACAATGCTACTACTTTACCTTTCTCTATCATCAAAAGATAAAATATTGGGCAAATACTATATTTTTGTGCCAAGAAGTTCTTGCATTTATAAACTAACTTTGTGGTTTGCACTGTGAATAATGTTGATAGGTAGAATCAAAGTCTGGTACAATAACAATAGAGACCCTTGAAGATTGCTACGAAGAACGGTGTGATGGAAATGGTGGAGAAAATTCTGGAATTATTTCCATCGAGGATTAAAGATGTGATACTGATGGAAAGAACTTGGTTCTACTAGCAGCAGAACATAGACAAACGGAGGTATACAGGTTTTTATGCAAACAGGAATGGCTAACTACCAGTTTATTTGGACAAGTAGATAAAGATGGAAACAATGCATTGCACTTGGCAGCAAGGCTTGGAGTGGAGCATGATTGGCTCAATCCTGGGGAAGCACTCACCATGTTAAGGGAAATCAACTGGTTTGAGGTGCATAACTATCTATTCCATACTAACTCCTATACTAAATATAAGATATTATATTTGATATTGCAACATACAAACATGGTAATTATGTATATATGGTGATACAGTTTGCGAAGAATTCAATGCCTTGAAGTTCGTTGGAGAGATTCAATAGAAAAATTCGGAGACCCCAGATGATATCTTTAGAGAGAGCCACAAGGAACTTATGAAAAGTGAGGGAGAGCGAGCAGCTAAGACCTCACAAGCATGTTCTGTGGTGTCAACTCTAGTTGTGTCAGTGGCCTTCGCCACACGTACCAGTGTGCCAGGTGGTTATGATCCTAAGGGCTACGCAATCCTTAGAAACAGGCAACCAGTATTCAAAGTTTTTGAAGGCTCTTCATTTATGGCCCTCTTTTCCTCCCTCGTTTCCACCATCTACTTCTTGTCCATAGTTGCTTCTCGTTCCCAATCTGTTCGCTCTTGGAGATACGTTCCTTCCAAACTTTACTTTGGTATGTACTTCATGTTCGTCTCAATTGTGTGTCTATGGATCTCTTTTTGTGCTTGTGACTTCTTCACTCTCGATGACGACAGTCAAAAATTGGACAATGCTCTTCCTGCTTATATTTTTTGTCATCTGGGATCATACTTTTGGTTGTCATACAGCTCCCCACATTCTGTGGTCCTACATTGTCTAGCATTTTGCCGATTCCTGCCCCTAGACGCAAGGCCACTAGTCCCATTGAATACCGAAAGGACCAAGAATGAGGGAAATGGTACAGGGATTTGAACCACCAAAATTAAGGCCATATGCCTTATATTATTCAAATAACAATAACGTTCATCGATTTTATTTTGAGAACTTTTATGTGTGATTGGATGTTTTTTGTTCTTTGGGAGTGTTGGAATATGGGCCACCCTTGATGGATTAGGCCCAAGTCCATGGGCTAGGTCAAATGGGTGAATATGAACCCTAGTGGGAAGATATAAGAGGGGGAGTGGTTCCCTAAAGGCGGCAAACATAAAGCACGGAGAAAACGAGTCTTCTCCATTGTCTTTTCTCTTTCAAAGAATCCTCTCATCTTCTTTCCTCTTGCTTTCGGTGTTTTTGCTGTGTCTTATATTCAGATCCATACTTGTGATCCAAATTCCGCATGGGTATCTGCAGATTCGTAATTTGGCATCTCCAGGTACGTCCAAAATCCTTGAGTGGTATCAGAACTTATAGGTTCCTGAGGCATTTCTCTTCCGCACAGATATGAACTTTCGCTAGTTTAATCATGAAATTTGATTGTATGATTAAAGTATATCCATTACTATGATCTCTTGCTTACCATGCATGCTCTATGGCAATTACTCACTATTCATGAATTTTCGCAAGCATGTTTAATTGAGATGTATGTGTATGTATACTTTTTGCTTTCCTGTATAGCATGCCGTTTCCTTTTTCGGTTCAGATTTAAGCATGTATGTGATTTATGTGTGTATATGGTTTGAAATTATATGCCTCTAAATTGAAACGATGAAAACGAAAAACAAAACGGGAAAACAAAACCCAATAACGGAGATCCAGATCTAGGTTCTCGGAATACGATGTCTTTAGGTTTAGAAAACATATCCATAGTGTAGATTGTTAGATATGATTAGTTTTGATAATGTCAAATATAATAGAGCAAAAAGTTTTCATAATCCATATTGATTTGATAAAGGTTTTTATAATGCATATTGATTTACAACTATTTGTTCATTCTTTTTAATTAGAGGATGATGTGGTTAAATGACTCAATTTGAGGGTTAAAATGTTTTCATTGAGTTATCAGTCATCTAAACTTCATTTGGATGCTCAAAACCTTTTCTTGAAGATAAAAATCGAGTTTGATAAGTTTCAGGAGCTTTCTGAAGCAAAAATTGAGTTCCATGAAGAAGAAATGTTAAAACTCGAGTTCTGGATCATCAAAAACTCGAGTTTGAACTTCTTAGTGTCAAAACTTGAGTTCCGAGCCATCCAAAACTCGAGTTTAAGCTTCTCAGTGTTAGAACTCGAGTTCAGGGACATCCAAAACTCGAGTTTCACCTCCTGGACTCAAAACTCGAGTTTTGAAGTCATCAGAACTCGAGTTTCAGCATCTCTGTTTTCTGACAGCTCGATATATATCTGGTATTTTGCTCATATCTCTCAAAATACAACTCCGATTGATACGAAACCAATTGCATATGAAACTAGACTCACAATGTGGTTCATAGACACAAAAAAAAGCATCAAAGCATTTCATATGAAGGAGATATGATTTTCGAAAGTTGGTGGTCAATTTGAACACTTTATCAGTGACCTTTGCTTATTGTATCTGTCATAACTTTCTTTATATAACAGATTTGGAACTGATTCTTATTTTATGTGAAATTATACATACAGAGTTTTCCGTTGATATATTTTTTGCAAGGTTTGGAGTTGAATTGAGAGAGTTATGGGCGTTGCAAGTTGAACCCTGTGCTGAAAGCTGGACCTGATCTGTGCAAATTCAAAGCATGAAAAGAAACTCGAGTTCTGCATTTTCGAAACTCGAGTCTCGGGCTTTTGAACTTCATCTTTAAAAATTGCTTTTATAAAACTCGAGTTCCAAGTTTTTCAAAACTCGAGTTCACAACTGTCATTCAAAACTGGAAGTTATGTCTTAAAGTTCTCAGAGAACTTGAGTCCTGACGTTTTCCAAACTCGAGTTCCATGCCTTCCAAGATTTCATCAATTCAAAAACTTGATTCTCAAACTCGAGTCCTCACTGAAAGTTTTCCAAAACTCGAGTTCCTGATTTTCCAAACTCGAGTCTCGAAGTCTTTTTCATCTAAATAATTTTAGAACTCGAGTCTTCACTTTCACAACCTGAAGTCAAAACCTGAAGTTTTGTATAAAAGTTGTTCAACAGAGCTTCAGAACTTTCAAATAAAGACTCGAGTTATATCTGAGAGTTTCATTACAGGAATATTTATTTGATGTACTAGAACTCGAGTCATGGGACGATGAAAACTCGAGTTCTCTCTTCTCTCTCTAACATGTTTTTGACACAGCCATTCCTACTGTCATCAGAGCTTTCCTTTTTCATGCTGGAACAATTTCAATTTCACCTGCTCCCATAAATGCATTATGCTTTGACTGAGTAACAGGAAATGGGTTCGATAAATTCTTCTCCAGTGTGGACTCTCAATGGACAAATTCACAGACATTGGACATACAGGCTGCAGCGTTGATGACAGACGAACAAACGCGCAGCTATGTGAGTAACGGTCAGAAGCTTCTCTCTAACGGACTTTCAACTTCAAATTAATGGCTAATTCAAAGAGCCTCGGTTATAAATGAAGAAGCTATGAAGACAGAAGGACGAATGAATAAGCTTGAACGCACATATTGTCTGTAAATTACATCTTCTATCATTTTTGTTCAAAAATTTCTGTGAGCTTCAGTATTTGACTATCCACTCTTTCAAGAGAGTTTATCTTGTCAAACTTTGTTGTATTCCTGTGAGATATTCAAGGTTGGGACCTTGAATCAGTTGGGTTGAATTTGAGTTGAAAAACAGAGTGAGTGAGACTCTGTTTGAGTGCGGTTGTAAGGGGGAGTGAGCTTCCTGTTGTAAAGGCCCAGTGTGCCTTATTTATTGGTGGATAGTGGATTGTAAATCTCAGAGGTGGTCTGGGGACTGGACGTAGGTCAGGAGGATCGAACTAGAATAAATCGCTCGTGTCAATTTTCTCTCTATTCTCTTTGATGATTTTGTTTCATTTTTGCCATTAACTTTTTAATTTTTAAAAGTGACCAATTCACCCCCCCTCTTGGTCAAATCCTGCACCAACATAGATCTCTTCAAGACGAGAACGTGGAGACCAAGAACGTGAAAAACGGACACCAGACGACGGAGTTACGGAAGAAAAATGAGTTACGAATTCCATCACATTTTTACAGAAAATGAGAAAGAATTAGGCTCCAAAGTACTCTCATTGTGTAGATCTCGTCGAAATGAAGAAATGGACACCTAGAACGAGAAAACGGACATCGTACGACAAAGATATGGCTGAAAAACGCATTGATCCTCTGGATGAATAGTAGCCGTATGGAAAATTTAAAAAAAATGAAAAAAAACGGCTGCCGCGGCGGCTGGACAGCGAACCGGGTCGAAGCACAGGGTGATATCTGGGTAGGTTAACTCGCTGGATACTCGAAACGGTGTCGTTTAGCAAAAAATAAAATAAAAAAGGAAGGGTGACTGGGCCGAAAAGGCCCAGACCGAAAATAAAAATAAAAAAAAAGACTGGGCCAAAGAGGGCTAGACCAAAAAAAATAAAAAATAATATATTTCGGGTTGGGCCAAAGAGGCCCATACCGAATATTTCAAAAAAAAGAAAAAAAACAAAAACTAATTGGGCCAGCGGAGGCCCAACCAAAAAAATTTTAAAAAAATAATAATTAAATTTTTTAAAAAATTATTATTTAAAAGGAAAAAAGGGACACGTGGCACGTGACGCCACGTGGCACATCTGATGGACACATGGACTACTTCATCAGAACCATGACGACGCGTGGAGTCCAAAGATCCGGCGCGTGTACTGATCGGAGACCTGTAGGCGGCGCATGATGTGCACGCACCTACGCCGAGAGTGGGCTTTGCTTCATTTTCGAATTTTTCAGGATTTTCCTTTTAGGGGCGCATGCAAGCGCGTTTTAGCTTCAAATGAGACACGGTTTGTTCCTAAAAATTATAAAATTCAAGAGCTTCATTTTGATATATAATTTGCCTATTTATAAGGCAATTTAGGATCTATTTTGATGAAAATCAGTGCTTACTTAAAGATTTTTTGAAAATCTTTCAATGAAATAATTTTTAAATCCATTTTTTTAAAGTAATGGTATAAGAGACCTCAGATAGCATTGAAACACTGTCTTATAGAGCAGTGTCATTGAATATGTGGATGAACATATTCCTAAACGAGGATCTTAAACAAGAATTTTTAAGAGGATTTTGAGGAGGAGCATTTTAAATGGACTTTTGAGGATGATCATGAGAAAGATCTTCAAGGAGAACCTGAGAAAGGACCCGAATAGGATTATGATGAGAACCTTGAGGGAGGTTAAGAGGAACCTCAAAAGGTCTATTCCGACCTAAATCATATGTCCTCGTTCCTATTCAATTCAAAACCTCAAAGTGTTGATGAGGAGGTAGACCAACCCTTTTTTTCCTCGGCCATGGCTGTGACAATAGCTGAATATGATATGCAATGAGAACAATCATAGTTAAGAATATAAATATGTACATATATGAAATCATTACGAACTATGTTAACAGCATAACTGATAATGAAACTGCAGAATTCTATGTGAATGCCATGATGAAGAATCGTGTAGCAGTTAGAGCTGCAGGCATATTCACATTATCAACCATGTGGGTTGTTCCAGTAAAGAGAACAATGAAACTTATGCTGAACAAGAACCAATACTTTAAAAGACTGAAAAAAATAGTCAATAACTGTATGGCAAATATCTAAAGACGTATTGTACTTTAGATTTATGTGTTTACCCTCAATGTTTAGTTCAAATATTTAGAACATGACTTGGTTTATGATTATGACTAAATGCATTGTGAAATATGACATGTTTAGTTTATGTGAATTGTTGTGAAATCATCATTGTTATTCACATAATTTGTCACCTTGTAACACTTTTGATAAGTGGGAGATTTAAGAAAATGAGACTTCTAAAAGTTGGCGATTCAAAAAGTACTTATATAAAATTCTTGAAAGAAAATAATGTAGTTACTAGTGTTTGTGTGATGGGAGGTACAAACGTGTTCTCCTGATCGTGAATCTAGTGATCAAATTATCTTCTTGTTAAAAGTAATATAAGTATAAGACATTGTATACTGTGATGTGCTACATAAACACTAAAAGCTCAGCTATATGAGAAAACATTTGTTGATAAAATACCCCGTCACCTCAGACTTGGAAATGCCAACAAAAGGTATTGTTGCCAAATTGAACAAAAGGGATAAGCTGAATGGTGACAAATGAGTGTCTGACACCGTAAGATGCAATATATATTGGAGGAAAATGAGGCCCTTGAGCCACTAACCACCGTTTTAGGTGGAACTTGGAGCTGGGACTATAGCCCAGCTGAGAAAGAACATGGAGTTATACCAGGCATGAGAAAAGAAGAACAGTATTACAAAGATCACCTTTGCTGAGCACAATGGAGAATGACCTAATGTGTCAGTTTGAAAAACATCCAATTGCATATGCCATGTGGGCAGCTCTCAGAGATAAGTTTAGTGGAACTTCAACCACTAAACTTAGGACGATGACAATCAAGTTTGACACGTATAAGCTTCTGGGTATTACGTCTATGAAGAAGCACCTTCGAAACATGTCATACATGATCAGAGAGCTTCAGGAAGTTGGATTTACAATGACTAATAAACAGCAAGTGCAGACTGTGATCAGATCACTTTCCCTAGTTGGGTACATATGAAAGTCAACTTAATCCATAACGATAACATCATCACTTTTAATGATGTTGTGAAGCACCTTGACTTTGAGGATGAACGCCTGGAGTCATATAAACTTCTGGGCATGCCTATTGCACTGAGGATATAGGCATTTCCAATGCCAAGCCCAATTTTTAAGAAGAGCAAGAAATTTCGTAGAAAAGGAGGAAGGATGTCCCTAAATTCAAAAGGGGTGAGAGTAAAGGTTGACCTGAATAAGGTCAAATACTATGCCTGCCAGAAGTTGGGTCACTTTGGGAGGGACTGCCCTGGGCAAAATGACTGTGGAAAGACTCAAACTCAACAGACCATGTAACGAAGGATCGGGGATCCCTCGTGGATTACCGTTGGTTACCGCATTAATGCGAATGGCTTTATGTTGGCAATAACGTAAAGATCGGGGTTAAAGGCATAGGCACCTGCAGACTAGCTCTGCGTGGTGGAAAGACCTTAATCCAACATGATATGCTTCATACACCAAACATCCGACGGAATTTAGTTTCTGTACTGTGTCTGTTGAATCATAGATTTGATGTGAACTTTCATGACAAAAGGTGCTGACATTCTTAGCGACGATACCTTTTATGATTTAGTTTTCTTTTTCAAGAAAGTTCTATGTTATAGATGTTGTTGGTGATTCCAACTTGCATGACTGTTTCGTTAGGTCCTCCAATATAACAGTTGGCATAAATATCTGGCATGCTAGATTATAGCACATAAGTTAGAATCGAATGATCAAACTAGCAAAAGATGGTTTGTTGGGTGAACTCCAAACATGGAGATGGCCTTATGTGAAAATTGTTTAGCTGGCAAGGTAACTAGAAAACCTTTTCGATTCAGAAACCATAGTTGAAAATCCATTGGATTTGGTCCATTCTGATATATGCAGTCCCATGTGCAACACTCCTTATTTTCCTCCATAATCATCATATTAGATCACTATTGAACTACTTTAGGGCCTTAGATAACTTAAATCAACCAAAGAAGTGAACTTGAAAATTTCATTTCCGGATTACTATTCACTTGGTCATTTTCTAGATTTCTGGCCTAATTTTGAAAAATCATAACTAATTCTAAAAAAGTTGAAATGGAGTGGTTCAAATTTCTATTTGAAGCTTATGACGTGATCTATAGGAAAAAATACTCACTGGTTCCAAACCTTGCACATATGATACAGTTTATTCCGTGAAAATCACTGTTTATTTGGTAATTTTCCAGATTTATCACTCAACTTTGGAAAATCATAACTCTTGTTCTACACATCAAAATTTAGTAAACTTAAGCTCATTTTAAATCTTGGGACGTGTAGTAGTTAATTGAAAAGTTTCAAGTCATTCGGAGTTCGTTTGCTATTTTTCATGGCTATTCTAAAAACAGTGCAGATTCTTGGTTTTAGAACTCTTTACTTAAAACTTTAGCTTTTCTTTAAAAATTTGCCAAGTCTTTTTTTAGATAAGTTTTATCCTCCTGCAATGCATGATAAATTCCTTAACATCCCTTAGCATTTAAGGCCTTACTCATGCATGCATCATCATATATCTGCTTACTAACCAAGTAGAGGTTTATAATTACATAACTACAACAATTCTCAACATAACTATATATAATTTCCACAAGCAAGAACATGATAATATGCCATCTTCAACAACCACAAACCTTGCTATTATCCTTACTTGTGCTTGTACCTAAAATGGTTAGTTGGAGAGGGTGAGATTTCAAAGAAATCCCAGTAGCAAACACTCTAATAATACATCTACGTGCATGATTATTAAATCAAAACAAGTATGCCATGTAACAATAATCAATCAATCATGTATTCCTCAAGCCAAGGCATCATTGAATAACAATCATCATACTTTAACACAATCAAGGTTTCATACAACAAACATGGCCATTGACACATATATATAATCAATGCAAAGTAGATGCCAAAGTTAGGAGTGTTGCTACCTTGTCCTCTTAATTCCCCCTTGAATTTGAAGCTCTCTTGTTAATCTTTTCCAATGATTCCATTAGTATTTAAACTCCCTAAACATTACACAAAAACATAATCATTATTCTCAAGCCATCAACAAGACAAGAGAATTACAAAAATGCAACTTCCTTTCTCTTGCTCTTTTCAAGACCGTTAGAATTTCAAAATTTGTCTAAATGATTTCCAATGTTTCCTAAAACTTCTTCTAACTTATAACCTACACAATTTTGCCTTCTAAAGCCGTTGGAAGCATTAAAATCATCAAAACTCCACTCCCTCTATTTATACAAGTTATCCAAAAAAACAGAACAATAAAGGGATTTTGAGTTTTCAACTTTTGTCATGTTTATTACTTGCTTAAACTTGCTTCTAAACCACTTTCTATGCATCATATAATTTAAACACAACCCTCCTCCTCTCCATGTTCACGTGGACAGCACCCTCCCATAGATTAGGGTTTCCAAAAATTTCACCCATCACAATAAACAATCAAATCAAGCACATACTTTCCTCAAAATGCTTTCTAGCACTTAAGAGATGCTTTGTAGTCTTTACTTTTCTTTAAATTCCTCTCTTTTCTCATTCAAAAATCAAAAACCCTAACTCTCTAATCTCATAAAAGAGAGGGTTATCCAAGAAAATAACCCCATAGAATTGAAGAGGAGGTTTCTAAGCCTAAGAAAAAGTAGTGGTTTGATTGCTTGTAAACCTTAACTTGTGTGTGGCAAGCTTGTCTTCTTTCTTCTTGAGCTTGTGGAGGACGAAATTTTTGCAGCTTGGAGAGTGAAGAATGGTGTCCAAATGGAGAAGAGAGGAGAGAAAAATGGGTTTTTATTAATTCCATGAGATAATGCTTGAATGGCCAAGATTAATGCTTAACTTATAAGTTAAATCTAATGGCCTAGATTCCTCCACCTTTCATCCACTTGCTTCCATACTATTGGCTAGTCAAAAGTGTCATGATGGGGCTGCACATGGAGAGGAAAAATCTGTTTGGGGTTTGGTTACATTAACCAAACCAAATTCCATTCGGTTACTTCTACCGATTACACTTTCTACCGGTAAACATAACTTTATTCTAGTAAATCTTTTTCTACTTTTCTTGAAATGTTTTCTTCCTCATTTAATTTCCATGATTACCTTTTAAATATAATGAAATCATTATCCTCAAAATGCCCCTTGATCTCATCACAATTAACATGATTTTTTCATCCTATCAAAAACTCCTGAAAACGAACAACCGGAGGGTAAAGCATTTTTAGAACCTTATAAATTTCTATATTTTTCACTGATACTCTAACTCCTTTTTCTTTTCCCAAAATACCTTCTAGATTGTCTAAAATTAATTTTTGAAATAAATTATATTTCGGGGATTTTCGGGCCTTTTTCCTCCTTTTCGGAAAAATCACCTTAATCGTAAATTGGACAATAATTTTGTATAATACTATAAAATTCACTGAATTTTTCTATACCCTGAACTCAACTGATTAATGTCTCTTGATACCTCAAATAATTATTTTCGACCATTAAATCTTCAAAATTCTATAAATCATCATCCAGACCGAATTTCAACAATTGGTCGAATCTCTGTTAATCAGTGAATTACGCTATATCCTTTGGGCATCTATGAATTTTTCTGATATTTTGGTCAACTGTTTGACTTTTGACTTTGACTTTGTCAAATTTCTAAAATGCCCTTATGCTTTCTCTTAATGACCAAAATGCCTTTACACTGTCTAACTCTTCGTAATTCCCATTTTACCCTTGACTCTGTCGCTCTTGATATTTTGTGTAATAAGCTTTGCATACTTCCCAGTAGGTCACCCATCCTGAGATTGCTCTAGGGTGAGCACGCTTAACTGCAAAGTTCCTATAAAATTTCTTTCACTGAGCCAGGTCTAACTTTGGGTTATTCAGCCTATCGGTGTCAACTTTTTCCACTCTTTCTATCTGTGAGTTTTAACTTGGCTTCCGACTATTGGTTTGGCCCTTTTTATCCAATGACCATATTGACTAGGGTCTTTATTCCAAATTACAGAAAATGGGTGGATATTACACCATGAGTGTGAGGGCAAGGCACAGAGCTTGGTACTTCATTACCTTTACTGATGACTTTTAACGATATGGTCATGTCTATTTGATCTCACATAAGTCTAAAGCACTAGAGAGTTTTAGATAGTACATGAATGAGATAGAGAATCAAATAGAATGTAAATTAAAGTATTACGTATTGACCGAGGTTGTGAATACTTATCTGATCAATTCAAAGAGCTTTGTGAAGAAAAGAGGATAATTAGGTAACTAACTATCCATGGCACTCTGCAACAAAAATGGTGTGTCTAAGAGAAGACATATGACTCTTCTAGATATGGTTAGGTTGATGATGGCTTAAGCAAACCTGCCAATTTGGTATTGGGGTGATGCTTTATTAACAGCAGCCTTTATACTTAACCGTGTACCCTCAAAAGCATTTACTTCCACATTCTACGAGTTATGAACGAAACACAATCCAGATCTAAGTATCTTAAAATCTTGGGGGTCGATTGCTTGCGTTCATAATGATTACCACAAGTATGGGAAGTTGAACTCTCTAGTTATGAGACCTAATTTTAAGCGTTGGGTCCTAGAGGAAAGGAATGTATCTTTATAAGATACTCAAAAGAATCCAAAGGATACGTTTTCATTGGTGAAAACAAAGATGGAACAATGACTGAAATTGAATCAAGGGATACTGCATTTTTGGAAAGTGAATTTCCTGGCAGAGAGAAATAGATCAAATAGTATCTCTTTATGAGAGAAGAACAAGGTAGTGCAGATCGATCTAATGATCCTCGGTCGTTTCAATATATCGATCTGAGTGGGAGATCAGAAGGCTCAGAAAGGTCTTTACTGAGACCGAGATAAAAGAAACAAAAAGGACAAGAGGTTTCTGCAAGAAGGAGTGACAAGGGAAATGTACCCAGGAAGTGCTTCCCAATAGAGGGGGAAGCACTCATGGTTACCCCGGATAAAGATGATGAGCCACATTCTGTACATGAAGCCTTGACATGCCCTACCAAGAACGAATGGAGTAAGGCAATAGAAGAAGAGATTGATTCAATGAGAAAGAATCAGGTTTGGGAACTCGTTGATCTGCCAAAAGGTTGAAAGGCCATTGGGAACAAGTGGGTTCTCAAGATAAAAAGAAAAGCGGATGGATCAATTGACAAGTACAAGGCACGTCTGGTAGCAAAGGGGTACACACAACAGGAAGGTATCGATTACGACGACACCTTCTCGTCTGTTGTACGCTTTAATTCAATAAAGCTAATTTTGGCAATAGTAAACAGTTTAGATCTGGAGTTACATCAAATGGATGTGAAAACTGCATTTCTAAACGGAGACCTGGATAAAGAAATCTATATGGAAAAACCAATAGGTTTCGTAAGGAAAGGTTCAGAGAGAAAAGTTTTGTAAGCTCAAAAAGGTCCATTTATGGACTGAAGTAATCATCCAGACAGTGGTACTTGAGGTTTCATAGAGCGATAACCTCATACAATTTTGAAATGATTAAAGAAGACCACTACATCTACATTAAGTGGTTTGATGGTAACTTTGTTTTGTTGTCATTATATGTCGACGATATACTATTGGCCAGCCTAAGTTTGAACTTAGCCGTTAAAGAATGGCTGTCATCAAACTTTGAGATGAAAAACATGGGAGAAGCAGAGTACATACTTAGAGTTAAAATCCAAAGGGATCGCTCAAAGAGAATTCTATCTCTTTCACAAGAGAATTACGTTAAGAAAATTCTCGGGCGTTTCAACATAAGTGATTGCAATCCTTTAGACACCCTGGTATCTACTGGAGTTAGCCTGAATCTTGAAACGTGTCCCAAGATTGAGTCAACCAAGAAAAGAATGGAAAGAGTTCCTTACGCTAGTGCCGTTGGAAGTCTAATGTACGCAATGATGTGTACAAGGGCAAATATTTGCTTCGCAGTTTGACTTTGACATTGTCATGGAGGTATACTTCAATGACTGCTACCTTAACGTACATCCTACTATCATGATATATGCAATACAAGGTACTATGTTAGGAAAGCGGTTGATGTATATCAAAATGATATATGGGCGAAAGGAAGATTAACTGATAAATACACAACTATGCTGGTGTCTGTAACATGTCCCTTATGATATCATCTTGGAGATTTCATAAGACGATCTAAGTCTTATGTTGACTTGGAAGGGATTAGATTCGTCAAAGTGAAAGTGTATTTTGGTTAAATCTAGGACATATGAGGCATAATAACCAGATCCAAGCTACATGAAGAAAGATTGTCTTGTGCTGATCCTGTGAAAGGGATTTCTAGTACAAACATCTAAAGACGTCATGCCCATGCGGTCACGGCAAAGCACCTAGTATGAAAGGAAGAAGAGAGAAGGATGATGCCCACTATTCCTAATCCACCAAGTGTGAATGGGAGATGTTGGAATATGGGTCACCCTTGATGGATTAGACCCAAGTCCATGGGCTAGGTCAAATGGGTGAATATGAACCCTAGTGGGAAGATATAAGAGGGGGGAGTGGTTCTCCAAAGGCGGCAGACATAACGTACGGAGAAAATGAGTCTTCTCCATTATCTTTTCTCTTTTAGAGAATTCTCTCATCTCCTCTTCTCTTGCCTTCAGTGTTTTTGTTGTGTCTTATATTCGGATCCATACTTGTGATCCAAATTCCGCGTGGGTATCTGCAGATTCGTAATTCAGCATCTCCAGGTACGCCCAAAATCCTTCAGGGAGAATCACTAAGGAATAAATGATATGCTAAAATGTCTGAATAACATGTGAATAATATAGACCTATTATCATTTTTCTCCTAAACTTGTTATAATTACACGATCCTAACTTGTTGTATGACTTTTTTATGATTGTATTCCTTTAGTAATCATCTTTAATTCTTTTCTTTTTGCTGTAATGCATGTGAGCATACTCTCACTGTCATACTGTAACTTAATTTTAATAATTATACTCTTGTTTCCAACCTCATTTATATAACTTCATCAGAGATAGATTTTGGAGTTTTCATAATGATAGACTTATCTTATTCAAATTTATGGCTTAACCCTATTGAGTAAGACAATTATTGGGTTAATTAATTAAATCATTGAGATAATAAACTCTCAAATAGAGTAAACTTAAGATGACGTAAGAAGTTTCATATAGAGTAAAACTGTGCTTAAGAAGTAAAATACAAATAGTTGAGTGGAAGGATTCACAAGCCTTGAAGTTGAGTAAAGATGTGGTGATTCCATTACTCATCGGTTAGTGTGCCTTGAGATCAAGGGAAATTTTGATGGGATTAGAGAAAATGGCATCCACATATACAAACTCTTTGTGTAGTCTCATTTATGGTTACCGTGGGGGCTTTGTTGAATTTGTTCAAGGGAGGACCAGAATGTTGTTGAACAAATGCCTGATTATGGATGTAAACCCTGTTGGAAATTGTGCCCTAGGAGTTTATTATTGTGCTTCACACATTATTTATTTTAATGTATTTTCTCCATTTATTTATCATAACTTTTGCATGTTTATCATGATAATTGCATCTATAGGCAAATTATGAATATTGTCCTAAATGTCCCTAATCGGTTATATATGTGGGAACAAAGATAAAGTAAGACCAATATGACTTTGATAAGGTATGGAGATACGAGTCAAAGTCATAGGTACTTGTAAGAGTACAAGGTGCTGGACCAACCCGCTATGAGAAAGCTGCATAGTCATTAGCTTATCTCATATGTAATCACGTCACAAATGCCCTTTGACCTGAGATTATCATGGATTCCTGCATGAAAATCACTAAGCTTTGACTTAATCAAAAGTCACCTTTGACCCGGTGATGATAAAGGCTTTAATCGGGTTTAAGGGTTTTCATGTGGAGGAATGTGAGTGATCAAGATGGGATTTGTCACTCACATTAGTTGAGAGATATTACTGGGCCCCGTGATGAGTGAGTCTGAGAAATGTATGGCCATACTGTAACAAAAAGGGGTTTTCGTTTCTTTGATCAGATAACTTAGGGATCGAGAAGGTAATGGTCGGGAATAGGAGGATGATGCCATCCATGCCTCATCCTTGACCAAGATATTGCGTGACAAAAGGGACATGATGTGGTTGCATAAAAGGTTGCGTCGTATTAACGATCCCCGTATGATTTGGGTAGTTGTAATGTCTTGCTAGAGACCGCTTGCAACTTATGGGCTTGTGGTGAGATTAGCCCATTGCCAACTTTATATGGGCCTATAGGATCGCACGTAAGAACAGCCCAACATGAGTTTTTTATTTCTAAGGTTTATTCGAATTTTAAATATATATGTATATATATGCTAAAATTCAAAATTACACAATATTATGTAAATAATATTTGTATGTGTTAGTTTAATATTTAGTTTATTTGATAAATTAAATAATTAGCATTAATTTAATTTATAAAGATAAATTAAATTCGTTGGCTCATTATTTGGATTAGTTAAATGGATATGATTTGATCAGATCAATTTAATCCAAATTAAGATTGCAAAATTCAAATTTCACATTTTGAATTTCAAATTTCGAATTTCAAGATTAATCAAGATTAGATCTTGAACATCTTTTGAAATTCAAATTTCAATATTAGATCTTGAATATCTTTTGAATTTCACATTTCAAGATTAGATCTTAAATATCATTTCAAATTTTGAATTTCAAGATTAATCAAGATTAGATCTTGAATATCTTTTGAAATTCAAATTTTAAGATTATATCTTGAATATCATTTCAAATTTCGAATTTCAAGATTAATCAAGATTAGATCTTGAATATCTTTTGAAATTCAAATTTTAAGATTATATCTTAAATATCTTTTGAAATCCAAATTTCAAGATTAGATCTTGAATATCATTTCAAATTAGAATTTAAAGATTAATAATGATTAATTTGAATATCTTTTGAAATTAAAAATTCATATTTTTCAATATTAATAAAAGATTAATCTTGGATTATGATGCACTCCATGAGCTCTATAAACATGAGTGCTCGTGATCAGTAGTGGTATCCCATTCTGAATTTGAATTCGCTCTTGAGCCACGAAACCCTAGAGAGGAGGGAAATGAAGAGGCGTTAGCATGCTGCTATTGTTGGAGACTGTTCGCGTGGATACCGGTATAGGGAGGCGATCGAAAGAACGTTGGCTCCTCGTGATCGGAAGCAAGATCACGGAAGGTTGTGGAATCTGAAGAGATCTAGACGCAAAGGAAGGGACAATATCGAAATGCAAAAGGTACGCCTTCATCTCCTCGATCTAAACATCTTTGACAGATCCGTATTTGGGATTAGAAAAATTTTAAATTCCGCTACGTGTACGTTCTAAAATCCCAACAAACCCTACACACATGCAGCTTAGTGCTTTCTAGTATGTAAACCTGATAAACAAAAACGCTTATTAGAGACATATATATGATAAAGAGATAACTGTCTGGAGGCTGGAGAGTTATGGATGAAACCCAACATGGAGTCTGGTTCCTTAGTTAGCTCATGTTCGTATGGTAAATGATGACTTTACAGATGGAGTGATGGATTCATGTAACTAGCCTTTTGTCACTGAGACAAACATAAAAAGCTATCAAAAAATAGAAATATGATTTGCTTTAAGTCATATTATTATTTTATATCAATATATTAATATACTACATCTGGTTATTAATATAAGAGAGACAGTTAACTTTCTTTAAAAAGTTAAAAAAACTAAATAAATTATTTAATTATAACCTCTTGTTAAATACTCATGTTTAACATTAGATTACGTAGTAGTTTATAAGTCAAGTAAATTAGTTTTGATAAAGTTAATAAATATATCAATTAATTAACTTTCTTAATCTTTCCAAAAAAGTTAATTAACTATTATATTAAAGATCGAAAATAGTATCAATTATTGCAGGAATACAAAGGTCAAGGGAAGTGTCCTACCTGAGTACTTCGTGAGCAAAGCTTCATACATTGTATGTTTACTAACCATAACATGTCTGATTGCTAAAATATGCATAATAAAAGAGATAATTACAACATAATATAACCATGTTTATTCCTTAATTTGCCTAAGTGTGCATATGCCTTTGCTGCTCGACAATTATAAAATTTATACAAGTTACCAATGGTTTGAATTCAGCGGAAAGCGTCAGTTCTTTATAACGTAACAAACCAATATTCGAACAACAGCTAGGAAAAGTACCCATATTTAGTGTTTGATAGAGTCTCAAACAGGATTATCTCCAGTAAAAAAAATATGTGCAATTAGCACAAAAACATTATACAAGTGATCATATTATTCAATTTCCCTTCAAGACTTAAGGAGGATTAAACGACTATGATGAAAGTAGAAGCTAAAAACAAAAATTGAAACAGAACAAAACATATAAATCTGTTGGAGTTATATGTTTCGCCAATGTCTTGGGTATTTTAGCGTAAGATAACCAATGCATAAAAATTTGTTTTCCTGATATGTTCCATAATTTGGTGAGACTATTGAAAGATGCCAAAGAAACTGCACATTTTGCAAATCATTAAGGTTAAGAATTTTAAAAACCTAGTCCTTACTTTTTAAACGTTCTGAATTGTTTTTTTAATACTCAAGATACTTAAATGAAGGCAAAGTGACTTTACATTCAAATTTGGTGGCTGATTCTTTGATGGTCCTTTGTCCCATTACATATATATATTTACAGAGAGAGCCCCCCGGGGGGGGGGGGGGGTAGTGACACTATATCAAATATTAATATATACTTAACTTGAATGTGCATCTGTCAGATGAGAGATTCTGTAATAATAAAAAATCAACAGATGAACTGGAAAAAAATTTTATTATTATTTTTTATCTGTTAAAAATTGATTTTTCATCAACATAAAAAATGTTCAATAATTGAGGATTTCATGTCATTCTCAAGTATTTTTGTACTGACAGAAATGTGGGTGGGTAGTTGAAGCTGAAATAATGCACTGTCAACATTTTTACGCTAAGGCCATGATGAGGGAAATTATATTTGAGGATCAACATCTTAAATTTTTTTAAAAAAATATATTAGAAAGCGCAAAAGATATATATTTTTTTTCTCAACTAAATTTTGTTTATATATAAAGGTTAAGAATCGAATATCCAACTGCCTCAAAAAATAGAAACTTTAACATCTCATCATGCTAACTTAGTTGATTAGCTAAAGTTATTTTTGAGTTGTATAGAAGATTATTTTAATGATCGTGATAGTCCCTTTTAGAGGGAAAAACTAGTAGCATTTCTTTTTAAATTTAACAGTGATACATCATACGTTTAAAATGTTGTAGTAATTTGTGTTTTCTAAAATTATTCAAATTTATATTCTTCAACGTTTATATTATTATAATATCAAGTATTTTTATTAAATTATATTATTTTAATATAACTGACCTAATCCATGAATTAACCTCAATCTAACCCATTAACCCTTAACCCGTTATCTAAATTGGGTTAGAGGTCGATCCAGATTTTAATAGCGGAAGGATGCATGTAGTTCAAGAAAAAAAGTTAGGAAAGATTCACACCAAAGTAGAAGGAATAAATAATGAAGGCCCAAGATAAACATGTTACGGCCCATAAACAGTTGTTTGTATGTCTGAAGAAAACTATAAATTCATAATAACTCAATATAACATTTATAATATTTTTATTATTATTATTTAACTATATTTGTTACTCCTTTGAATACTAATAGGTGTCCAAAATTTTCCATCACTTGCTTTTATTTCATTTTTCATTCTTCATTTCCTTTATTTTTATTATGTACCAAACAAAATAAAATGTGTTATGCCTTATAAAAGCATTCTCTGTGTGTGGAGTCATGATCAACTCAATTTTTATTTATGAGAAGTTCAGAGACAACTTACTAATGAAAAGATTTGATTAACATACTAAATTCAGTTAATTAAATAGGTCAAACTTAAAAGTCTGACGAGCAGCTTATTAAAACCTTGAAGATATTTAATAGTAATAAAGTATACCAATCAATCAATATCAGTATTATTATTTTTATTCTATAAAAAATAATATTGTTATTAAGTCTATTAAAAAATATAACAGTTTTTAGACCCTTTCTACAGGCCATTTACTTGATACATTAAATATTTTGTATATAGGTAGCCAACTTGTAAAAAAAATGGAACTAGTACTTCCATAAATATTTGTATTACTTAAATATTTGTACTTGATCATAAATATTTGTATTACTTAAATTACATGAAAATTTGATAATTCGTACTTGATCCGTTTCATAATCAAATCTTCATGAGAACAATATTTATGGTATCATTTTATTACTTAACACAATTGATATGTTTAGAGTGAGAATATGACGGTGATTTGAATATTAAAAACGCAGACTTGCATATAACAAAAATGTGAAGAAAGTATAAGGGCCCAAGTGCGAGATATAAGAAAATGTAGATTTATCGTAAGATTCTAAGGAATGAAGTTATTTATGAAAAGGTCTCAAAATGTTATCAATAACAAATCGAGGAGCACCATTGACAAGTGAAGCAGCTACCATTGATAACTCTTGTGACCTTTTCATAAATAACTCTCTTCTTTGGGATCTTACAATTAATCTCTCTAAGAACAATGGTGTGACGCTAGCCATGCAGCGTATATTGAAAACTTGACGCTGATGAGCGATAAGCATTATGGGTCAGGGTTCGTTTGATAAAATGATGGAGAAGTACTTTTATCATTTACGAGATAAATATGTAAAGGAGGCTATCTCATTTTATAAAAAAAAAGTTATTGAACGTACTTTTAGAATGTTGAAAAATTTTCTTAAACACCCGATACTTCCACCGATGGAAGTATTTTGGCAAAAGGATCATCGTTTTGACTCGGGTAATGAAACGGACTTTTTAAAATATCTGTGATAGGACCCAGAAGTGATATTTATCAGGATCTATGAAACGGACAGGACGCCAGCAATACTATATCAAATATTAATATATAGTTAGCTTGAATGTGCATCTGAGTTTACTATTATTTTTTATCTGTAAGAAATTGATTTTTCATCAACATAAAAAAATGTTCAATAATTGAGGATTTCATGTCATTCTCAAGAATTTTATATTGACAGAAATGTGTGTGGGTAGTTGAAGCTGAAATAATGCATTGTCAACATTCTACGCTAAGGCCATGATGAGGGAAATCATATTTGAGGATCAAAATCTTAAATTCTTAAAAATATATTAGAAGGCGCAAAAGATATATTTTTTACTCAACTAAATTTTGGTTATATATAAAGGTTGAGAATCGAATGTCCAACTGCCTTAAAAAAATAAAAACTTTTATATCTCATCATGCTCACTTGAGTTGATTAGCTAAAGTTATTTTAATAATCGTAATATTCCTTTTTTAGAGGGAAAAATAGTAGCAGTTTTTTTTTTAAATTTAACAATGATACATCATACGTTTAAAATGTTGTAGTAATTTGTCTTATCCAAAATTATTAAAATTTATATTCTTAAATATGACTTTGCCCTTGGTTTAGTGGCCACATTCTACTACATCAGCTAGCTATAAAATAAATAAGACTAATAAATCAAAAGTCTAACTTCAATTTATTATATTTAAGCTTCTTAAAGTATAAATTATAATATTTCTTTAAAGTTTATGAGTAAATCCTTTCAACTTTTGAAATAATTTTTGTCATAATAATTATAATTTTTAAGATCTAAAGTTTTTAAAATTTCAATTCCTAAATATTTTTTTTCCATTTTTAGCTCTCATATTCTAGTCGAACTTATTGTCATCAACCACTTATAAAATACATTACTGAAGTAAGATTATTGTTGAATACTTTCTTGCTTGAAAAGATTCGTGTTTTTTTTTAGTTTAGACTTCTGAGAAAGCAACCTTCACTTCATATTTATTGTAACCATGGAAAAAATAATTTTTCTCATAAAAAATTAAATTCAATCAAAACAAGATTGTTTTTATTACCAAAAAAAAGATTTTCTTACTATATCAGATATAAGAACCTAATTTTTTTTAATAAAAGATGCTCCCAATAATTTGTTTAATTAAGTGAGGCTTGAAGATACAAATGGGATTACGAGTGGGTCCTGGTTCCATAGGCCTGCTTTTGCTGCATTCACAGCCTTTTCCTTTTGTCCATCTCCATCAATTATTGAGGTGAGAATAATTACAGCCACAAACTATCATCCTCTGCTTTCTCTCTCATTCCTTTATCTCACCTGCCCCACCAGTGAAATCCCAAGTCTCTCGCTGCTTATAAATAATGCACCTCACAAAACACTAGCAGATCATCTTCTGGACTAGACCCTGAGAGCGAGCGAGAGAGAAGTAGGACGAAGGTCCAAATTTGAAGGAGGCAAGGAGGAGGAAGGACAGCGAGGCTCAAGGTCGACTGGTAAGTGCATTTATCGTTGCTCTTCTTATCCATTTGTAGTCATATTCACACACACACACACAGCTTGTTGGATCCAAGGCTCAAGGTCGACTGGTAACTGGATTTCATTCTTGTTCATACTTCTCTCTGATTTAAGGTATAAATTCACGTAAAAATTTTCGAGTAATATTGTTCTGAATTTTTTTTTAAAGTTCAATGTTGACTATTAATATTTCAAGTGTAAATAGTGAAATTGCTCGATTTTAACACCTTTGAAAGCAACTTTGATCCTAAACTTCAAGAACAATATCACTATTGCTGATTGAAAACTTCCAAAAAAAAAATTTATATATGAACTGTTTTTATTTTAACACCTATTCACTATGATGTTGTTGCACGTAAACACTAGATTCGCTAGTAAATCAATAATCATGTAAGTAACATTCTCTCTCGTAATGTTTAGCAATTTAGCATATGGCTGGTCAGTTAAAAATATATTTTAAATAGGTTGGGTCTATGAAAATTAGTAATTTCTGCAACCATGCATGTCATGTGTATTCAACCAGTAAATTTTTTAATAATTTTATAGGAAGGGTAAAAAAAATTCAGGTTAGAGCGTGATCACGGAGATGGTTGGCAGTTGGCACCAAACATTGTGATAAGGAGTTTAGTAATTCATCCTTTTCTTTGGCAAAAAAAAAAAAAGAGTAATCCATTCTTTTCAGTGTCGATATTATTATTATGGGGCATCTTAGAAGTCCACTATGGCATCAGGGTTTTAATTTCCATACCCAATTATTGATACACCGTTCCAATATACAATGCAGTGCAGCCTATAAAATATAGACACGTGTTAAGGAAGAAGAAAAAAGATGGGTTAATATCTCCCTGGCTCAAATTTAAACATTTTTTAATCGTGATTGTTTTATAAAGACTTAAATATTTAACGCATTAACCCAATTACAATCAATGGTTAAAAGTATAAGCATCAAAAGATTTTGGTTTTAATCTTTGCACTTTTAATAATTTAAGGTTTTGATACCTACATTTAATGGCGATAATGAAGGTCATTAAACATTTAACTCATGAAAAATTACAGTGATTAAATTGAGTCCGTTTGGGAATATGGTAGATAAGTACTTTTATCTAAATTGATGTAAATATGTGAAAGAAATTATCTCATTTTACAGAAAAATATTGTTGAACATGTGTTAAGAATCCTCCTAAACTTTGCCAAACAGATACATTAGATGATTGGAATTTAAAGGATAATCAGAAATTCATATGAATTTCATAGGCTATAAATTATATTAAGCTGGCTATCCAACATGTTTTGTATAGATTTGAGTGAATGTGACAGGCCCGCCTGTTCACGATCCTCAGCGTTTGCTTCTTCGTGCATTGTGCAGAGATGCGTGATGCTTTGACATCTCAGCTGCCTATTTCTTGTTTCTTGTCTGGTCGATTTGCAGCCATAGCTTGTCGGATCCAAGACTGAAGGTCGACCGGTAAGTGAATTTTCTTGCTTTTATTTTAATTCAACATGTATGCTTCCATTTTTTTGTGCAATTAAATTGAGTTAAGTTGCAGATTTTTTTTTTTTCAGAAATTTAGTGAAGTTTTTTAGTTATAGGTCAACCTTTTGTGATATTTCATCAATCTTCATGAGGAATAGTACCCCTATTAAGCTCATCACTTGTTCCACATACAAAAGGAACATTAATTATTTACTCCTTATAATTTCACTTAGCTTGTAGCTCATCATAGTTTGATTCGTAGCGATTCAATCCTTGTAGCTTGAATTAAGTTTGTAAATCCTTATATTGATACAGTTTATTTAACACTCAAGTTATAGATATCTAATGACCTTTATAGATATCTAATGACCTGATTTAGGGCTGTTGGGAAAGCAATATGCCTATAGGTGTCTACTTTACACTTGTAGACTCATAATTACTAAATAATTCATTTTATCTTATATGCCTAAGGGGTTGATAATAACAAATTAAAATGAGACAGCTTGCTAGACTATTACAAAATCTAAAGTGAAATCTTTAACAGTGTTACCGCCGAATATATTTGGAACCTTTTCCTCCCTTTCTTTCTGTCTTTTCTTCTTTTTGTTTATTTTATTAGAACAATTTGGTAATTAGCCTTCTATCAAATGATCGATATTAATATTCATATATACTATAAAATCTATAATTAAGTTACACCGTTTTAAGCAATGACAATGCGATTCCTGTACAACAAATTTAAAATTTTAAAGCAAAGTGCTTGTTTATGGAGTTGATCTTTCAAGAGGTAATGTGAATGTGTACTTGATTGTGTTGTTGTTCTTTTTTTTTTTTGGTGACAAAGAGGGCCAGGCCCAATTACATATTCACTCTCCTGACCCGCTGAGTTCCTAGTCTATCTTCCTCCAGCACTTGATTTTGTTTATAGATTTGATTGTGTTGTTGTTTCTTTGATATAATGGTTGTGTGTTTACAAGTACTCATCAAATTTACATTTTATAGCATGATGATAATTATTAAATCTTGTAATTTTCCTTAAATCCAAAGCTTGTAATAATTGAAAAGCAACATATATTTAACAAAGCTTGTAAACATTATTAAATCTTGTAATTTTCCTTGATCAAAATTAGTTTTAGAGATATAAACCTTGTTTGTATTGGTGTTAAAAAATCATATTCATAAAGTCAAGACGATAATTCTCTCACATACCTACATCTTGTAACGTAGGCCGGCTGACCATTTTTCATAAATCTATTGAAGTTTCAAGAATTTTACCATTAATACACCAACAATGATTAGTCCGGCTGATGAGGATGTGACTTATAAGTTCAAATCCCAATATCGATATGAAAATATTGTTGATGGGCCATTTGTAAATATTTTTGTATGTATTATTTGAGTTCTGAACTATGCCTTGACCCTGGTTAATATCGGAGAACACACCTCACCAAAAATTTTACAGTTTACACAGGCTTCTTTTTGCATATTAGTGTGGGTCCCATTTGACGAGTTCTTATTTAATTGTTTTAGAAAGAGAATGAATTGAGATGATTTGTTAGACAATAGCTTCGTTTGGGTTTCCGTTAGGAATCCCGTTTTGACCTCAAAACCCATTCTCACACAAGTCGAGACAAAATTCCTCTCACATAAAGTACCTAGGAATCTGTGTCCGTTTTCTCAACGGGTTTCCAAACGAAGCCAATAACTTAAGCAAACCACATATTCCATTTCTGCAATATCCATATATTATTTATGCGCGTTGCTGGTGTGATGGAGTCAGTTGTATACATAGGTTCTATGAGGGCTGATCAGTGAAGCTGATAAAAGGTCGAGTTTGTAAGTGCATCTAATTCTTATTTCCATTTTAATTAATGCAATATATATAAGAATTTTGTACGGAGTATATGTGTGTGTGTGTGTATTGATGTTTCTGGGACTCATTTGTTCCTATTTATGTTTCATGGTTGCAAAATAATATTGTAGGGGTTGAGTATATCATCCATAGCCAGAAGCCAAAATGCCTGTATTCCTTCCACCGCCAAAGCCGCCTCCGCCGCAGCCAAAGCCGCCACGGCCGCTGGGGCCAGAGCCGCAGCAAATGTGGCTGTCATGTCAGATCATTCTATACAAAACCTTTTTAATTAAACACAATTTTGGGCTGCACAACTCTATCTTGATATTATTGAGCCTTTCAGTTGTCAGCTGTGAATGTCCATGACATACAAATAATTAACTGATCATAATATAGGTCTAGTGTTGAAGCTGAGTCATGTCAAGAATTTTGGGCAAGTACTCAGAAAAGCTTTCTTCTTCTTTTTACTTTTATTTATTTATTTATTTTGTTTTTCATGGGAACTGTGCATATATATATATATATGTATGTATATAAAGCTTGATGGCTGCTTAGCTCAACCATAATTCTTTTAAGCTATGTATTATGTGCAGACTTTGAAAATAAGCACATATAATTCTTGAAAAAAATATAAAAAAATAATACCGACATATCATAACATTTAAAAATAACTTAATAATAATTTTATGTAACTGTAACAAAATAAAAAATTACTTATGTTTTTTTATAAAATCTTTATATGGTATATCACTTTTCATTAAATCTCTAAACTATATAAAAACCGCTTTTTTAAAAAAAATTAAGCAAAATGTAATAGGATTTTGGTTATATAGTTAATAGAACAATCACTTCACTTTTTTTTTGGGGGGGGGGGGGAGACTAGGATATGATTTTGATTATATAATTAATGTAATTGAATATTGCAGGGCAACAAGTAAAAAGGGTGGGTGAGGAAGAAGGACGCCCGGTTGAGGGGGATATTGTAGAAGAGGATGCATTGTACAAAGCTATATGCGATAACAATTGGGAAAGTGCAAAAACATTGATAGAGAAACAACCAAACGCCTTAACTTCAAAAATTACAGCTTCAGACAAAACACCATTTCATGTGGCTGCCTTGTTTGGGCAGGTCAGGATAATGGAGGAGCTGGTGAAATCCAGGTTTCTTACAAACTTTTGATGTTTTTCGCAATACGGCACTCTTAATTGCAACAATCACTGGAAGCATTGAAGTTGCCGACTGCCTAGTGGACAAGAATTCCAACCTGCTTGCCATTCCAAACTCAACCAATGAACTTCTTACTACACTTGCTTTTCTCAGTGGTCATCATGAAATGGGACGTCATCTTTATTATAAAACTCCATTGGAATGCCTCAAACCGGACAATGATCGGCCTCTTGGTCCTACTCTTCTTCATTGCTGTTTCCAAACCCAATGTCTTGGTACGTAAGGATCAACAAAATTTATTAGAAAATATTAATTTTAGTAACAGGATTTTGGCAATAATTGTCGATATTTGTGTGAATATGATACCCAGATATTGTTCGCCACTTGCTTAGTTGTTGCCAAGAATTGCTTTTCGCGTCTGGTGACAAGGATTGGAAGCCAATTTATGGCATCGCAACCATGAATTCCACAATTCCTAACCCAAGTGAACTTATCTTCTGGAAACGATGGATCTATGACAGTCAGTATCACTAAAATATTTCTAATATCTATTTCTTTCTTACTATACTACTAGATTTACTTTTTTTTTTCATTGATTTATATTTTGTGCTCTCTTTTAATTTGTTTCCGTTCTAGTGTGCATCATTATAATAATTGCTGATAATTGTATGAAATAACTAATAAAAGAGGCATGCTTGTTTCTGTTCTCTGTTTTCTTGTTTTCAAAATTATTTTATAAAACAGTTTTTATTAAAAAAAGAAAAAAAATCTGTTTGAATGATTTTTTTTAAAAAAAGGTTATATTTAAAAATTACTATACTTGAATCGGATGGTGAAATTTCAATGATAACTCAAATTCTTTAATAGAAAAAAGGTTTTCAAACAATTTTTGTATTCAAACACAAAAAATGCAAAAAATAAAAACAAAAACAAAAACAAAAATTACTTGAACTCGTTTTTGTTATTTAGTTTTAAAAACAAGTTTTTGTTTTTAAAAACAACTTATTAAAAACAAGACCTCAAGGAACGTTTTTTGTTTTCCTGTTCTTTTAAAGAAACAGTGTTCAAAAATAGAAACAAACACACCCTTGTTTCATCCCTGGACAATAGATTTACTAATTAATTATTAATTAAGTTACCTGAAATAATGAGTCAAATAATATAGGAAAATATTTGTTATAGACTATATATATGAATATATTTTGTTTTCTTGTTTAATTCCTTCTATTTATTTCTTTAATGAAGTTTTTGTTGTATCCGTTTGTTTGCTGTCATAGATATAGATACGAATTCAACCCCAAGTTTCGAAACTGCTTCTTTACCAATTCAACAACATGAAGGCACAAGGGAAAGAGCACAAGGAAAACCTACGAGGCCGGGTAGAATTTAATTTGTCCTTGTTGTTGTTTTGGCATTCAAGGTTTCTTTATCTTCAATGAATGTGCTTTCTTATAGAAAAAGACATGAAGCAAAGACATTGTTTGAACCTTTTTCCTTTCTTCCCCTCTAAAGTTGTCGCAGGACATCCATTGCTTCAATGTCTCATCTCCTCTGTCAACTAGTGGATAGGTAGGCATATCTACTAACTAAAATTCCTTTATGGTTCTTAATATAAGATTGATTTTGTAGTTTAATTTCTTCATTAAGGTAGATCTTGTATTAAGAAACAAATGGAGTAGATTATTTCTTATATAGTGATATTGATTCTCGTAAACTCAGCTAACAAAAAAGTTATGTTTGATATATCCTAGGAATCAAGGAAATAAAAGATTTGAAGTTATTGCAAGCACAAGCATATGAAATTGTTCAGCTTGCTTGTAAGAATGCAGGGAATAAATATCAAGTGAAGAGTTTTGCAGATGCGTTATTTCGTGCAACAAAAGAAGGGAATGTTGATTTTGTGGTTCAAATATCAAAAGCAAATCCAGAAATCTTGCTCATTGGGGACGACTCATACCGAAACATTTTTTACCATGCCATTGAGCAACGACAAGCTACGGTTTTCAATCTCATCCATGGCCTTCGCTTCAAGGACGTTGTTACTTCAAGCAGAGATAGATATGGGAATAGCTTGCTACACGCCGCAGCGGGAATAGCTCCTTCTACGCATCTTAACCGCATCTATGGTCCAACATTACAGATGCAAAATGAATTGCAATGGTTTAAGGTGAGGGCCAACCAAAACAATGTCTCTTTATCTTTTACAATAATCTTATATAATTTTTTTAAAAAATAATTGACATTTGAGGGATTTCAATCATATTTCGAATTAGATGCTGGCCATTTCAGTCTAGCTTTGAAGAAAATCAAATGAAATTAATTGTTTATTGGAATGGATGTGCAGGAAGTGGAGAAAATAATACCACCTACTATGAAGAATTATTCAAAGAAGAACACGAAGGGTTAATGAAACAAGGAGAAGAATGGATAAAGGCCACCGCACACTCTTGCTCTGTAGTTGGAGGCCTACTTGTTACCATTATATTTGCTGCAGCTTTTACTGTGCCAGGAGGATATGATCAAACTTACGAGTTCCCATTACTCATCAAACAATCATTTTTCAAGGTTTTCATATTCTCAACCATGTTATCATTCATCTTTTCTTCAACTTCGGTTTTAATTTTTTTGGCAATCCTTACCTCCCATTACTCACTAGAAAAATTCCTCATATCCCTACCCACAAAGTTGATT